>CAMXCT020006457.1:230080-370080 GCA_947184155.2 Cladocopium goreaui
TATACTATGGTCTATGATTAATTGTGAATGATTATGAATGGTTATGATTTAGGTTTCTTGCAAAAATGTGAGAGTATCCCAAACTAGGGATTGGGCGGAAAAACATCTGATAAACCATTGGGTTTGGGGGTGCGTACCCATTTTTGACCCACCCCCCAACCATGTTTAAGCAAGTCCTTAACTCTTCAGCTAAGAGTACTGTACCCAACAGTTGAGATGCTGTAAGAATTAACAAACCGTTGGTGTATGTTGATGTTGATTGGCGCTTCGCATGCAATTCCCTGGCAAATGCCAAATACGATGCAATTAATCTTTTGTGGCAACACAAATTCCTTGATGTTCAGCTGATTCCCTCTGGATCAAGAGGACTTTTCCTCAATTCGAATGATGGATTTTGCATCTAAAGCCATTGCTACGTGTACGCGCCTTATTGCCATGATGTTCAGATAGCCATCCAACATCCAACTACAAGTTTACAAGTCAGTCTCCAAAGGTCTCCTATGTTGACGGGTTTTCTGCATCTATAGTGGAGCCATGTTTGTTCGTTCATATTGGACATGTTTTTCCACGTTCATCCGATTTCATAGGTCTCCCCTATGTCCATGGCACATCTTCAAAGATATTCCTTCCCCCAAAAAAGGATATAAATGTATATAATTAGCTGGGTACTAACATTTTTCCATATTTTCCCATTGACTTATAGCGAATTCACGCTCATGAAGCTATCCATTTCCCGGTCAACCCCCTTTCGTCCTCCTCGGGCGCCCGACCTTCCATGCCGTGGAGCTCCTGACGCTGCGGACGAACCCACAATGGGCCTATCAACCAACAGATGGGATAGGGGTGTTTCGAATGCTTCATTTTTTATATTTTTTAAAGGGAAAACATGGCTCATGTTGCAACAAGCAGCCCCAACCTGCAGGTTGAACAGGTCGCACCACCATGGATCGAGGTGTCCCCTCAGCATCCCAGGAATCTCAGTCAGCTTTGGGATGGTTTCTGTATTCTTCGGATGGCTTGGGATTTGGAGGCTTCAAGCTATATTAAGATAAGTCAACATCTGTGTACCCCCAGAATGTCCGTCTTCAAATCTATGGGTCCCAAGTCCTAATCATGTACTTAAATTTCTTGCAGCTACAACCGCTGGCTGTCCAAGGAATTCCAAGCATGGTTCATCAGAATCAAACCCCGCTCATGCCTGATACACACGCACACATATATATGTATATATAATATATATACCTGGAGCTTCCCAATACTGGATTTAACTCCAAACCGAAAAAAGATCGATTTTGGGGGTTGGTGTGGAAAAAAGACGCCGGAGTGGTTTTTGCCGTTCGGGACACTTCGGACATCTTCGGACGTTCTAGAGTGGGAAAAAGCGTTCAGTAGGCGTTAAAAAAGCGTTCGGAAGCGTTCTGGAGTAAAAAAAGTGTTCTGGAGCGGAAATACTCGTTCAGGAGTTCTTTTTCCCTTCAATTTGGCAAAATTGATCGATTTTGGCTTTGGTGTGGAAATTTCCACGATCAAGAGGAACCAAGTATGTATGTATAATATAGTGCAATCATATAGCTTCAGCTAGCAAGAATGACTGCATGTACTCAACAAATATCATCAGTTTCCTAGGAGTTTTCCTATAGCACCCAAGGCTAGCACCCAAATCTTTCACTGGGCGACCATACCCTCCTTGAACTGGGCGATCTGGTACCCGCAGGCCTCGGATTTGATGATAGCTATGGCATTAGGTCTTTCTGCCATGTTGGCTGTCACCTGATGACTCAAGCTTGGAACATCAACATGTTTCAATATTTTCACTTGGTACCTGCTATTTGTCTACACAATGCTGAACATTTGAATCCTTGTCTACACCTGCTATTTGTCTACACATTGCAGCATTTGACAAATCAGGGAGTGACCTATGAAACCAGCGGTGAAGAGGCTCTCGAGCTACATCCTTCCAGGGCCTCGACGACCCCACACATCGCCACGGTCTAAGGTGGCAACATCATCGCAACAGGGTAGAAACCTGAGAGCTGTTGTGAGGTTTCCAGTTCTTGTGACCTGGGTCAGCTCTGTGCTACCTTCCAACTACAAGAGACTCTGCCAGCGGGTTGGAAAACTACCTGCAAATACCTGCAAAACACAACGATTTTGGGGCCAAAGGTTTGGGTTGAGGGGTGCAATCGAAAGGCACCATTGGCCACTCTTTAGTTGCAGAGCACCTTGAGCCATGGCTACACAAGCAGCTACACTGGGGCCATTATACCACCAAATTTGTTAGTGAACATCCTGACTTTTTGTTGGTGAAACCACCGGTCACTTAACCGCACGATGTATCTCCTATAATTAACTGATCATCATTAAATCACCATTAAATCACCATTAAAATCACCATTAAATCACCATTTGTAGTGGTATTGCTAGTGATTTTTTTTGAAACTAAGCCGGCTACTGGGCGCGGAAGATCTCCGTTGAATCGGGATCACATTGACCTCGCTTTCACGGTTTTTTTGGGGGCAGGTCTCTGGGGGATCGAGCAGATTATTTGCCATCTGGTTGTGTCCGAGAATGGGAAATACCAATTTATGGCAATATTAGTAGGGACGAGGATGATGGTGATGATGATGATGATGATTTCACTGAACAAGACACATTCAGCAAATGGATTGAAACATCTTGAAACATAGTGCATAGTGACATTCGATGATTTGATGTACACCAACCTGCTTCTGGCAGCAGGCTTCAGGTTCCTTTCCCAGAATTAATCATGTCGACCCAAGGAAAGGCACATTTGCGGGAAAGTATTTCTTGACAATGAAAACTTGGTTTCTGATGTTTCTGGTACCCTTTCCCGCTTAAATCCACCCACTTTGAAGTCCAAACCAAAACGACCACATATGTTTGATCCTATAGAAACCAAGGCAACCTGACAGTTTTGCCTCCTTTAAAGCCAATTGATGATGGTTAAATCAGTTCGATCATTGCAAATGACCAAATGTTGAAGCTCAAATTCCACTTTCTGGTCATAATATGTCATAATCCACATTAGAATGTCCTAAAAAAACAACCCTAAGTTGCGATGGTTATGCTGCTCAACTGCACCGGGGCCCCCGGGGCCCGGGCACTGGGGCAGCCTGAAGGATCTGAAGGGCCGGTGGCCGCCGGTGGATTCCTGCTTTCCAGTGGGCATTCCTGGCGCAAATCCAGTGGGCAATTGGAAAAGATCCTGAAATTTTCTACATCCCCAAGATGATGATATGATTTTTTCACCATATTAGCAAAAAAAAATATATTAGCAATCCCCAACATTCAATATGATATACTATGATACCTGGAAAACCATAAAGACAAAATTTTCTGTCCGTACGGGTTTGGACATTTTTTTTGTCCGTTACGTGTTTTTTCCAAATACGGCCATGTCCGGCTGCAAACCCTCTACTTACAGGTTAATTTAGTTAATAGTGTTCCTGAAGTCTTGGATTTGTCGGACTGGTTCCGACAGTATGAGTGTCTCATCTAGAGACGGTATTTGGGGCAGTATGTTGACATTTTTTTTGTCCATTATGGGTTTTACCCGTAACGGACGTTTTTTTTGTTCAATTGCGTATTTTGGTTTTTGATTGTGAAGGGTTGTTCAAATCCTTTGACAACACCGTGTTCGGACATCCTCCGACAGTCTCCAAAAGAGGAATTTCAGTCCAAAGTGGAGCAAATTGGGAGTCGTGATCGGGCACCCAAATCTGGCCACAAATACTGCCATATTTCCCACCAAATTTGGATGTACCCATAAAATTAAAATATCAGTATTTTTTCAACATCATGTTGAAAAAAAAAAGTAAGCAAATGTCAACATACTGCCCCAAATACCGTCTCTAGACGAGACTCTCATACTGTCGGAACCAGTCCGACAAATCCAAGACTTCAGGAAAACTATTAACTAAATTAACCTGTAAGTAGAGAGTTTGCAGCCGGACATGGCCGTATTTGGAGAAAACACGTAACGGACAAAAAAAATGTCCAAACCCGTACGGACAGAAAGTTTTGTCTTTATGGTTTTCCATATATATATATACTATATATATATATATGCTATATATATATATACTATATATATATGGGGATGAATATCATATTATATCCATCCCATATCATCTCAATTATATATATATTATATATACATATGGATTTATGATGATTTATGATGGGCCATGGCGGCCATGGGGATGGTTTCCATGGTTTCGATGGTTTCGATGATGACCCATGGCTTGGGAGATGCGCCGAAAACTGGGATTTCTGGCGCGACCGTCGTGTGAATCTTTTTGAGTCTACACACGAACTGCAGGCTGAAATATGATGAAATATGTTCAAACAACTGGTCCTAAGTCTTAAGATGGTGATTCTTCAAAATAAGCCAGCAAATGAACAATTCCTGGTTGGAATGGTCAGATCATAGGCTACAAATCAGGGATCTTCGCAGATTCGGCTTCATCATCATGCTTTAGACCTAGAACAAAAATTTGGCCACCGTGATCAGCGATCCACTATGATCTCTTCAGATCTATCCAGGGAAATCAAGTGATATCGAGGGTACTCTTGCAATAGTTCTTAGATGTTCTTAGCAATAGTTGCCATCATGCGCCAACAAGTCATCGTACAATATTACAATATGCCACCAGCAGCAGCAGCGGCAACAACCTATCATTCCACCTCTGCCACACGCTTCATCACAATCCCACAGGGCCGCAGAGCAGCCAGGGCAGTCAGGCTGCGATTTGTTTCCTCCAGCACCAGCCGAATCCGCTGCAACACATCACTGGGCGTCTCCAAACTCAGCATGCCGTTCACCACATCTCCACTCAACCAGCAGCTACTGTCTGCGACAGCCACTTGAACCAACAAAGGGCCATCCTTGGTGCTTGAGCAGGACATTTTCCCAAAACGTGGTTGACTGGGATCATGTTGTACCTAACCTCCATGTTCTTAATTGCCAGTGATCATCTACAATGGACACCGCCTTTTTGGGTGATAGAATCATATCTTCTTTTGGAGAAACAAGCATGGAACCACCAACATCCACCAACATCACCAACGAGCATCAGCCGCATCGCAAGGCAAGGACCTCTGCAACAAGGCAGTTGCCGTGTCCCACTTCACTGGGTGCCACATCTTTCGCTTGGTGGCGGCCGCAGCTACACGCTGCGCCCCTTCGGGGCAAATCTTCCAGTGACCGGTTCGCAGGCGGTGTAGTAGCGGAAGACCCACCTGCGAAATGGCTCAAATACAGTCAGAAACAGCTTCAGCAAAATTGAACCACTAAAACCTATGAACCTTGAAATTATCTGGCTCCTCATTTCAAATATGTTCAAATGACATCTGTCATCTCTTCAATCTTTCCCAATCTAACCTGCAGAATCGCCAGGTTTCCCAGGCTGCGCTCCACTTCGAGATATCTGGGACTCACTTCGCAGATCGTTCCACTGGGACTCAGCACCCAGTACCGCAGCTCTGATGGCTCAAGGCCGAAGAACTGCACCAGGTCATCAAAACCCTCCTCTTTTGGGCAAAAAATGCCATGGTTCCACATGGTTTCACTTTGGGATGTGTTTGGATGTAATTTCTCCGACAGGAAAAATCGTACTTGCTTTGATCTAGACTGTTGGGATGTTTAATGTACTAGTTTCAAGCAAATGGAGATACGGTGTTTGGGACTCAAGAGATCTTGAATCTTAAAAGTTGCTAATGTACGACTTATGTACTGTACTTCAACCGGCAAGGCAGGTGGTGAAAACATTTGACATTTCGGTGCTTTAAAAAGTTTCAACAGATTCTCACAAACATTCAGAATCCAGTGTCCGGGGCGGATTCGGCAACATTCACAAAGTGTGGCGTGAACTCATTGAAAGCCAAAGGCTTTGTTGGTGCACAGCTGGCAGTTTTCGCAAAGGCTGCCAGGAAAAATCCACCAAAATATGGCCCGTGAATGGGCCAAAACCTGGCACAACGCTGCAGATGAAGCTGCCTACCTTGGGGAGTCGCAAACATGGAGGCCTCCAATGGGGCTGGGAGGTGTCCAACCTCGTGGTGTACCACAGCAGTTGACTCAAAGGATGGGTCCGGCACGAACCAATCGTCCAGGCCAGGGGAACCGCGAGGACATCCAGGTGGTAACACATCTTCTGCGGGTAACAGGGACAGCTCTGGGCCAAAACGAAGCAACGCCGCTTGTACAACGGCTTCGTTTTCGATGGGGTTCAAAGAACAGGTGGAATAGACCAAACGCCCTCCTGGTGGTGGAACAATCAAATTGGTAAGGAAACACAAAGGACATAAATGAACTGCGACTATCTGCAACTCACAAGTTTCATCAAGTTTCCATGATTTTCCATGGCCCCTCCTGGCTTCAGTAACTCCAGGCCACGACACAGCAACCGCAGTTGCAATCCATGGTGGTTTAAGGCCGACGAAACCTTCCAGCGCTGCAAACGCTTCAGCTCCTTGCGCATCGTCCCGTCGGAACTGCACGGCACATCCACCAGTATTCGATCAAAGCCTTCTGGAAAGACTTTGGGGAAGACACAACCATCCTGGGTGGTGCTGTCTTCCCACATCCCCCGGGTCAAGCATTCTGAACTTTTGCCAAATCATCCTACTAGGGCGGTGAAAAGCCAACAAAACTTAAAACTACATAAAACGTGATCCAAAATCAGCACTCCAAACAGCCAAATAAATCGTCAAAATCGTGAAACATCACATCAAATATCATCACATATCATCACATATCATCAAATATCATCAAATCATATCAAATCATCCGAAATCTCTCCAAAAACCCAACCTGAGCCTCCCAATTGGTCACCATGAGTTCCCTACACCTTTGCCATTTGGCCCTGTTTTTGACCCGTTCCGCACGTTCCAACAGCAGGTCATTGGCCACCAGGGCGGAAGCGGACTCCCCCTGCAGGGCGTCCAGCAACTGGCAGGTCTTGCTCCCTGGGGCGCTGCACAAATCCAGGGCCCTGTGGCCCGGACGGACGTCTAAGGCACAGGCCGGGAGCATCGAAAGGGCCTCCTGCACCACCACTTCTCCTGTGTTTTTGGAGGTTTTTTGTGATCGAAATTTGGAAGATTCCGCGAAATTCTTTGACTTGTTTTGGGTCCATTTCCATATGTTTTATCATGTCTTGTGTATGGCATGGAACATGGCGGTTTCCAATTGCCATGGTCAAGTACCACTGGAAATTGACGAAGCCCTGGCAAGTTTCATCGAGCTCATCTTTAAAAAGCCACGTATTGCGTTTTTGGGACATACAACTAATCATCCAGTGTTTGGCAAGCCAGGGTTGGCATTGGCACAGTATGACCTGTAGATGGATATAGGGCTGCCTATCAGTCTATCCATTGAATGGGCAAACCAAGCTACAACTGGCACGGGGCCAACAGCCAACAATGTCACTATACGACCTTTCACAACATTTTTTGATATCGAATGGCAAGGATCGTTTCCATACTATGGATTCTCATGATATATCATTCCATATAACATATTAGTACCACTTCATACCACTTCATACCACTTCAACTATCAACCATGGCTATAATTAGTTAGTTATAACATACATTGGTTATAACATGTTATAACCAAACATAAAGTTAATATTAGTCCCATGGTTAGTACAACTTCCAATCATAACCAATATATCAGCAATCATCATGGCGGCCGTTTTGATGGCCCCATTGGTTGTCGATCTCCTGAAGTTGCCAGGAAGTGCACCAGCTGCAGACCTGCAAACGCCTCCTCTGAAGAAGGACTGGGCGCCACGTGCATGGCTCCACCAAAGGGCATCATCCAAGGAACCTGGGTCGTGGTTGAACCATGTTGAACCATGTTGATCATGTTGAACCACCCAGAATACCCAGAATACCCAGAGGCTCCATGTATGGTATTCAGATTATTTCAGTGGTAAATGTATGTAAATGTTGGTACATATTCCATACATGGAACATTTGGAAAATGAAACTCGCTTGGGGATCATCATCACATCTGTAGGCATGGAAGACGAAAACATGTTCGTGTCACGAAGAGACACCATTTCAGCTCGCGTCCCGAATGTCTCTTGCAGGCTTTGCAAGGTTTGCTGGTGCATCGATGTCCGGTTGATCCGCAAACTCAATGGCACCGGGCTGAAGAAGAGTTTCTCACACCGCTCCCAGTCTTCCAATCCAAGCAAAAGCTGCACATCGCGGTAGTATCTGCAGAAGTGGGCATAGCCATTTTCGCCATGCTCTTCCACTTGCATCTCTTGATCTAAGTCGTGGAGCAACATGCGAGGAACACCTGAAACCAAGGTACCGAAAAAAAAAGGTGAAGGTTGCCAGGGTTTCGATCGTAAAGAATGATTCATAGTGGGTTATCCCATCTATAAATGGATTATCGAATATTGTAGATATGGTTATTAAGCATTTATTAATTAATCCCATCTATAAATGGATTGTAGAATATCATCCCACATATTACCTTATTAACTTATTAACCACTTACTAGCCACTTACTAGGTGGGATACTGTAATCCTCCAAGTCATAAGCCGTCCCACGAGGACACCCCAAGCACTGGGGAAGTTCAGGCCTTTTGGTTGTGCCGAAGCCTTCTGAGGAATTTAAACGCATACCCAATTATATTGGGAAACCTAGTTCCTACTATGTCAAATGAATTATATAACTATAGACTATATATATAATTATATCATATCTAACTGATGACGGCGCTTTACTTCTAAAATGCGATCGTCGTTGCAATTCACTTTCAGCCAACATATACAGCATTACATACTATCACGAGATTGTACAAGCATCCAAAGCCACCCCCCTACAATTCCTTTCCCAATATCAATATTACGCGTTCAAAATGAATAGGTCCAACACCTAAAGGGTGCCAGAGTGGTCTTGGTATGCAATCTTAGATGAGATTAAACTCGGGTGCTAGCTAACAACATTATATTATAAACCATCGTAACAAATACGTAAACCCTCCGATGCCAGCAGCTCTCTTTGTGTTTTCTTTCCTGGGGGCTGCATTCCCACTTAGTACACCGGTTGATTTGACCATGTATACATAATGTGGAACATCCCCAGATTTCGCCAGATATTCACCTGGCTACAGTATTGGATTATGATATATATATATATATATATGTATGAAATATGTAATATGACACAGTATGATATAACATGATCATACCAGTAATTTCACATAGCTATTGAACATGGTGATTTTTAGTTGATTCCCTTATTAAACATTGTGCTTTTCCGTAGCTTTTTGTAGGTTTGCCAGAGGGTAGATCCTATGATTATTGGATTGGGACTATGATATACTCATAGAATCTCATAGATCCATATAGATCAATATAGATCCATATAGATCCATATAGATCCATATAGATTCAAATAGATCCACATAGATCCATATAGATCCCTTAAGCAAAACTAGATAATATATATATATATACATATACATAGAGTAGATAGATAGATATTTAAATGAATTGCCTAATTGAAAACGAATACATAAAGGGAAAAAAAGGGAGAAACAAAAACGGAAAAAACAACTTTAGTATTCACAAATGAATTGCCTATTTGAAAACGAATACAAAAAGGAAAAAAAAACGGAACAAAAACTTTAGTATTCACAAATGAATTGCCTAATTGAAAACGAATACGTAAAGGGAAAAAAACAGGAAAAAAAACGGAAAAAACAACTTGCCCAATTGAAAACGAATACATAAAGGAAACAAAACGGAGAAAAAAAACTGAAAAAAAACTTTAGTATTCACAAATGAATTGCCTAATTGAAAACAAATACATAAAGGAAAAAAACGGGAAAAAAAACGGAAAAACAACTTTAGTATTCACAAATGAATTGCCAAATTGACAACGAATACATACAGGGAAAAAAAACGGGAAAAAAAAACGGAAAAAAAACTTTAGCATTCACAAATGAATTGCCTAATTGAAAACGGATACATAAAGGGAACAAAAACGGAAAAAAAAACCGGAAAAAACAACTTTAGCATTCACAAATGAATTGCCTAATTGAAAACGAATACATAAAGGGAAAAAACGGAAAAAAACGGGAAAAACAAGTTGGCGTACTTTATTACGGGGGGTTTATTTTTTCCCGGGAGTTGGCGTACTTTATTGCGGGTGGTTTATTAATCCCATGTTGACATTATGTATATATAGATCATGTATGTATATATATATATAAATATATATATATATATATATCCCATGGATCCATGACATTCCCCACCTCGTCTTTTAGTTGGCGCATCGCCGCCTTCCTCCGTTGCGCTGGAGCGCAGGAGCACGACTTCGCCGCCCTGCAGCATCCGACGCCCCGGCGACACGTGGCCGTCCACCAGGACCAGACCCGACTGGCAGGCACTGGCGGCCTGGGATGAAGATGGGAAATTCATGGAAATTCATGGGGGATATTCTCTTTGTAGGGATCATTCATGCATAATATTGCATATATATATATACTATATTCTGACCTGTATTTATGATAGTTGAAAAGGTGGTACTGAATGTATAGGCATCGTTGGACAGAATGGTCACCCACCAGTATTCGCTACTGGTACGAATCGAGGCATTCTTGAAAACGATCACTACAGGACTACAGGTGAATGGGGTACCCCTAGGACACTCTCTAGCATTCTGCAGGAAACTAGTTGAATAGTTGATACTGCTGGAGACGGGAGGTAAGCCCAACTAACACCCAATGGAATTAGCACAAGTTGAAGATTGTCAAAAAAGGAAGACAAACAAAGCCCCAGTAGCTGCAGACAAATTACACTACCTTTCGTTGCATGATGGTGGGACACTGCCCCAGATGAATGGAGCCCAACGTTTAAATGAATGGGATGGTTGAAAATTGAAATGCTTTGGAAGGTCTTTTGAACTCCCTTGTCAACGCTTTTTGTGGAGACCCAGCCAGTGAGAAAAAACACACACACTAGATGAAGCTACCAGTAGCGACTGCGCTTGTGGAGTTTTGGCGTCGCTGGACCACCCTAAATCGAGCGTTCTAACAGGGAGCGACCGTCACCCCCTGTTAGAACACTCACTACCGGTAGCGACTGCACTTGTGGAGTTTTGGAGTCGCTGGACCACCCTAAATCTTGCGTTCTTCTCAGTACAACCCCAGCGAAAACACAAGATGATCCTTGGGTCGATGATTCCGATGATTCCGGTGGCACCCTTAGAACACTCACTACCGGTAGCGAGCGTTCTAGTGGAGTTTTTCCGTCGCTGGGGCACCATCAATCTTGCGTTCTTCTCACTAAGACCCCGGCGAAAACACAAGATCATCCCTGGGTCGATGTTTCCCAACCCTCCCTTAGAACACTCACTACCGGTAGCGAGCGTTCTAACAGGGAGCGACCGTCACTCCCTGTTAGAACACTATTTATCTTAATAGCACCATTTTTTTATACATTTTGAATCCCCAAATCACTACCGGTAGTGAGCGTTCTAAGGGCTCCACATTGACAGAATTCCCAATTCACTACCGGCAGTGAGCGTTCTAAGGGCTCCCCATTGACAGAATTCCCAATTCACTACCGGTAGCGAGCGTTCTAAGGGCTCCCCATTGACAGAATTCCCAATTCACTACCGGTAGCGAGCGTTCTAAGGGTTCCCAATTCACTACCGCTAGCGAGCGTTCTAAGGGTTTCCAATTAAGGGTTTCCAATTCACTACCGGTAGCGAGCGTTCTAAGGGTTCCAATTCACTACCGCTAGCGAGCGTTCTAAGAGTTCCCGAATCACTGCCGCTAGCGAGCGTTCTAAGGGTTCCCAATTCACTACCGGTAGCGAGCGTTCTAAGGGTTCCCAATTCACTATCGGTAGCGAGCGTTCTAAGAGTTCCCAATTGACGACGGGTAGCGAGCGTTCTAAGGGCTTCCATTCACTACCGGTAGCGAGCGTTCTAAGATGTTCTAAGGGTGTCCAATTCAGACCAGTAGTGAATGTTGGTGTAACCGTGGTGTCCAAAGATGCAAATATACAGTACCACCTTTTCAACTATCATAAAAGCAGGACAGTATTACATATATAATTATATATGTGTGTAGGGGATATATGATATGTGGAATATATGGGATATGGGAAGTTTTCTATGGGGCCCAAGCTAATCATCAAAAAACAACAGAAGCTGTGTGGAAGAGTTCGATGTCTTGTACATCTTCTGATGATGTCAACATTTTGTGATTTGAAAGCTGTTCTATTGTTTCTTATGACTGGCGCCTGTGAGACTTGAATACGCTATACTGAGTTTCTTAGTGTCTTTTGCCGCCAATCCAAATACCAGTAGTACCGCACGAGGCGGTTGCGGAAGTTTCAAAAATAGGAAACCTATAGGAGAGATTGGTTGTTGTGAATCAGGGATGGCAGAGCGAAGCCACTGATGGATCGAAAGACGATTGATCTCTCTCACTCTTTCTCTGACTGTCTACCTACCTACCTATCTATCTAGCTATGTATCTATCTATCTATCTATCTATCTCTCTATCTAGCTATCTATCTCTCCCTCTCTCTCTTTCATTTGATCACTCTATCTATCTATCTATCTATCGATCTATCTATCTATCTATCTCTCTCTCTCTCTCTTTCATCTGTCTATCTGTCTAGCTGTCTACCTGTCTATCTATTTATCTATCTATCTCTCTCTCTCTCTCTCTTTCATCGGTCTATCTGTCTAGCTGTCTACCTGTCTATCTATCTATCTGTCTATCTGTTTGTCTGTCTGTCTGTCTACCTATCTATCTATGGTGCACCTAGCTACCTACCTACCAATCTATCTATCTATCTATGTATCTATCTATCTATCTATCGATCTATCTCTCTCTCTTTCATCGGTCTATCTGTCTAGCTGTCTACCTGTCTATCTATCTATCTATCTGTTTGTCTGTCTGTCTGTCTGTCTACCTATCTATCTATGGTGCACCTAGCTACCTACCTACCAATCTATCTATCTATCTATGTATCTATCTATCTATCTATCGATCTATCTCTCTCTCTTTCATCTGTCTCTCTGTCTAGCTGTCTACCTGTCTATCTGTCTAGCTATGTATCTATCTATCTATCTATCGATCTATCTCTCTCTCTTTCATCTGTCTCTCTGTCTAGCTTCCAAACGTGGTCGGAGACCGCCAGTTTTTAACACTTTTGACTTCAGAATGTGCTTCGCGCCACAACGGCGTGCACTTTTTCGACATCTTGACTTCCAAAAGTGGTCCGGACCTGGTGTGTTTTGGACATTTTGACTTGGAAATGTGCTTCGCGCCACAACGGCGTGCACTTTTTCGACCTCTCAACTTCCAAAAGTGGTCCGAAGCTGAGGTGTTTTGTACATTTTGACTTGGAAATATGCTTCGCGCCACAACGGCGTGCACTTTTTCGACATCTCAACTTCCAAAAGCGGTCCGAAGCTGAGGTGTTTTGCACATTTTGACTTGGAAATGTGCTTCGCGCCATGAAGCTGAGGTGCTTTGTACATTTTGACTTGGAAATGTGCTTCGCGCCACAACTGTGTGCACTTTTTCGACATCTCAACTTCCAAAAGTGGTCCGAACCTGAGGTGTTTTGTACATTTTGACTTGGAAATGTGCTTCGCGCCACAATGGCGTGCACTTTTTCGACATCTCAACTTCCAAAAGTGGTCCGAACCTGGTGTGTTTTGGACATTTTGACTTGGAAATGTGCTTCGCGCCACAACGGCGTGCAATTTTTCATCTCTCATCTGGCCAGCTGGCTCCGCACCCGCCGCTTTAGCGAGCCTACTTTTCGAGCCTCCGGAGCCACAAATCATTATAATCATTGGAAAAACACAATGTTTCGCGACTTTCCTACCTTTTCGCGCATCTGCATCTTCTTTCTTCTGACTCTTTCTCTTCTCTGATCTTCTCTCTTCTAATCTTTCTCTTCTCTCTCCCTCTGCCCTGCTCTGCTTTTCATCTGTCCATATTGTCGGAAGTTTGACTTCTAAACTTCCTTCGAACATAGGAATTTAAACAACATAAAAACTTTGGTCATGTCGTAAATCCAATAGTACAACTTCAATGTTTGATTGTTAATACCCACCCATTTCATCCCATTTCTGTTGAGCGTGATTCGGGATGGTTTATGGCATAAACCACCCAGCGGGTAGTTTATCAATATCCAACATAGCTACGGAAAATGACCAATTGGATTGGATTATTTGCCTTCATAACCCTGTAAAATCACCATGGGGCATCCCCATAGATCATCATATATATTCATATATCATTATTAAGTAAGTTAGTCATCCCCATTACATTCCCACACTACAGTTGCTTTCCCCACTTTTTTCGGGTTCATCCAGTTGTGCCTTTGTGCCACCCAGCCGCATACTGCCGCACGTTCACATGCAGAGCTCCCGACTGTCTTCCCAGCTGCTCCCGAAAGCTGCGCGCCACGAACTGCTGCAGCCGTGTGTCACAGCGCAGCGGTGCCACAACGCAGTGACCTTCGCTGGTCTCGTACTGCATGGCCAGGCGTAGCTCGGAAGTCTCATGGCGCCAGTTGCTGTGACTAGGGCGACTCAAATGGGTCAGAAATAGTATATAATAATGTAATGTATCTTTAGAATAAGAATTCATGCGCTGCGTATCACTTTTGATATGCTGGCAATTCATAATATTCATAGTTTCAAACTCTGAATGATGAAAAATAGGGTGTTGCCATGTGTTTGCCCGTCTTTTCTTCATCAACCAACCACTGGTGTATCCAGGTTGCGTAACGCATGCAATGTTGGTCATGTTGGCATCAAACAAGACTCTTGGAAGTCTTTTGACAATAACTTACGAGTGTCTTCTAGCAGTTTGCAGGTTTGCCCTCAACATGCTCAACAGCTGCAACAGTTGAACATGCTGCACGCTTGTGCAAGTGCAACCGTAAGTGGTTCTAAACAGGATATTTTACCATACAGGCCTCTCCTAAAACTACTGACATCTACTGACACTCCAACACCCAGAAATCCAGATGCTCCATGCATGGTACATTTAGCATTTTGCATTACATTTGGGTCATTTTTGTGGCAATGGCTGATAGCCCGCTTCCATGCCGCCGCCGGTGACCTCCGCGCTTCCTTCCTGCCCTTCCTGCATACTCCTGGCCAGGCCGCCAGGCTTTCCAGGCCGCCAGATCATCCTGTGCATCAAACTAACTCTTTGTTGGTTAAAACATGTTAAACCATGTTAAACATATGTTTTTAAATACAACAGAAACATTGGCATCAATTTTGATGCTCATCCATTGATGCTCATTCGACTTCCAATGCTGAGAAGCTCTCTTTCGTTGCGTAGTTCAAACCACCCTCAATGGTTGTTTCCGAAGACACCAACTTATTTGTATTTTCTGGTGCCTACCTGGAAATCACAATATATTGTAATCATTCTTGTGAGAATCCATTTCACGGCAGGCGAAATGGAAGCAATCGGAGGAAAGTTATACAGAGTATACATATATATATAAATATATATTTCACACAAGTACAACTATTGCTATTGAAATATAATATCATTCTTTTCACTCCACTATTCAGTACGCCAAGACAAGGAAGTATCTCCAATCCCTGCAAACCCTTGATTGCCCTTCCCAGGTCGCGGATCGCTCCTTGTTCCATTGGTCGGCGAGGTTGCTTGGGTCGCCGGTCCCTGGGAACTATGGACGTCACTGTCCTTCGAAGCCATTGCAAGAAACTGCTCGTGAGCTCAACCAATCATCCCAAGTATGGCTGGGAAACTTGGGAAAAAAACCCTCAATATTTGAACCTCCAACCAAACGAATGTTGACATGACTTGGACATAGCCTTCACCTACGTTGTCAGTGACCACTTGATGTACCATCAGATTTCGTATCAACCTTCATTGCCCATTGCCATCTGGAAACAGCCAGGGGGTGTTATTCATCCAGGATTGACATGACACATCGTATCTTGGTGGTGATTCGCCTCCCAAAAGTGTGTGATAGGTTTCGGGCTTTTAGCATATAAAATAGTAGTGCATATATATATATATAGTATAATATAATATGGCAAAAGCTATCTCAGTCCGAATAGCTATGCAGATCTACAAAATCCAAATATATTGGCAAGGTTGATTTATAGCGCTTCCATCACAATCAGCAATGGAACTTTTTGGGGGGGGTACTGTAGCCTGCATTTTCAGACACGCTCAAAAACTATAGCAAGTTGGTGAGATATCCAATGATATTCCCAGTAAAGTTATAAAGTTGCGTATCGGTTTCCATGTATGAGGGTTAAACCCCAATGATCAGACCCAACATTAGGACTTTGTTGGTTGGGTATGGTTTCAGTCATCCCACACACGGAATGAACAAACACACGCAGTGCTTAAAGAAATCGAGGGCAAAAATCCATGGAGATGATCTGAACTTCGGTATCCGTTTTCCATAGCAAACTCTTAAATTACCAGAGAGTAACTTAGCTAGCTATCGATTTACCTCAGCAAATATCCATGTACCAATCTATATATGGTGACTGAATATTATGAACATATGGATTATGATACATATATAACATATATATGTATATACACATGGCTATGGTAGATTTAAGTTCCAACCAACTTCCACGTTCTACATCCCTTGGCACGACACCAAGTCGGTGGTACCTCCGAGGTGGTTTGTGCCGAAGATTGCCCAGGCCTCAGGCAAAAGTTAGCAGCAGTTAGTTCATTTTCTTGTTGGAAACCAATTGTTTGCTGATTTTTTTTACAGTGGTGTTTTCACAGAGTTTAATGTAATGTTCATGTGCTTACTTGTTCTTATATCAAGTACAATTATATATCATAGACTTTTTGGACGAAATTAGTGGTGAAAATAACGAGTTTTCCATCCGTCTCTGGCAACCATCACCTAAAAGGACCCTTGGGGCAAAATGTTCCTGGAACTGACAGTCGGTTTCATTTTCATAGATTTCAACACCAAAAAATGCGGAAAAATATTTTCCAGGATGATCGTTCGATGATGTTTTCCCCTCCAGGTTTTCAACTTTTCGATCTTTGGGGGTGCCAGAATGTGGTTATGACGTCAGGGCTGGAGGGTCCAAGATGCACCCTGCACCTTGACGTGTCCTGAGGTCCCCACTGCGGCTCCTGCCCCGTCCCAAAGCAGGGAAACCACCAGAACATCGCTTAGGTCCCTTGCCGTTGCCAAAAAACGAGAAAATAGGCACAATCCTTCAGCAGTTGAGCAATTCATGATTTTCCCTTCACGGAAAGCAAATTTGAGGACCTAAAAAAATGATCTCCCAGAGCACCCATATTGGATTGTGATAATCCCCAATACATTGGATCGATTTGGATCGATATAACCTCATGTAATCATCAACCAACGGAGGTTTTGAAGGCTGCCCACATGGGCATCCTTTAACATTCACATCCCATATGGCCCCCATGCGGCACCTCGCAGTTTGAGGGACCTTTTTCAGACCTCGGCTGACCCATGGCACCCAAGGGAAAAACGACTATAAACACTAACTTACAGTATGCATTCACAAGGACATGTTTTCAATCATTTTACCATGACATCCACGCTATCACATATCGTGTTTCTTGCATTTTAAACTCATTTCTATACCACCATCACTTCTGGGGCGCCCAAATCCCACCAAAATCCGCCAAAATCATCCTCCAAACTAGCCATTGTCCCAGAGGCCAGTTTCCAGCCCCATTGTTTTCTGGGTCTCGCAGGCTCTCATGCTATGCCATTCTCGATCATGAACATTGCTAAGCAAAACTATACAGTAACCATGTGTTTGATATACCTGCACCAAATATATATATATATATATAAATCGATTTATGTTTATATACATATCTGATCATCAATACCCAAACAATTTTTTTCTCTGAGTCATCCTCACCCGTACACTATTCTGACATAGTTTCTGGTATACCATCTGGAAAATTTATGGCATTTATATTCTGACATTCTATGTGACATTCTTTCTGGCATTCTATCTGGCATTTATTCCGACATTCTACCTAGCATCTTTTCAGGCGGTGATTCTGGCATTCTATCCGGCATCTATATTCTGACATTGTACATGGCATTCTATCTAGCAGCTAGCATTCTAACTGGCATTCTATCCGACATTCTGTCTGCAATTGTGTGGCGTTCTCTCTGGCATGAGTTTGGTCCAGGCCCACTCCACAGCCTCCTGAGCTCGCCATGTATCAGGTCCACGCCCACTCCAGAGCCTGAGCTCGCAATATAGCGGCCGGGTCCCCGCCTTCAAGGGGTTCGTTTTTGGGAAGAATGATAATATGTTTTAATATATATATATCTCTCTCTCCCATTGCTCAACCGCCACCGGAGCTCGCGATATGATCATCGGGTCCAGGCGTGGCCCACAACAAAGGAGAAGTAGGAGTAGCACCTTTGTCAAAATCTAGAGACCCTCACCTGGCAGCTAGGGAAAGTAAAAAAGAACACTACATGCTGAAGTCAAGAACAGACACAGAGATTATATTGTAAAAACATATATATGTAAAAATAAATAAATTAATGATTGTGTATACATATATATATATATATATATTTGCACATACAGTATATATATAGATTTATACATATATAAATATATATACATATATACATATATACATATATATATACACACATATATTCATATCAATACGTATATATATATATATATGTGTGTGTGTGCGTGTGCATATATATATATACACATTGTTTACCCTTGGTTTTCCATATTTTAGTCAATGGACCTTGTCGCTCCAGGTCTCCGCACAGCTCCGCCTCCGCGGTCGAGGCCGAGGCCGACCCCGCGGTGAGCAACGCGATGCGCGCTATCATCGGCTTGAAGGACTCGGAGAGCTCCCGGACCTGCACCTGCCATTGGTCACACCATTGGTGGTAGTTACCGTCTGGTAAATTAACAGTTCGACCCTGAACATAACCCATTTTGGGTGGAAACTAACTTTCCAATAAGCCTATCTGCCAGGGTCTGCGTTGATGTACAGGAGGGCATAAGTTACATATACACACATATAGTCATATATATATATATATACATATATAACTATTCTTCTAACTAGGGTTTGTGGTAAAACTATAGCTATTTTCATCTATTTTCCTTACGCTGGTGGGATGCCATGTCCAAGATGATTGTCCGACAACTCGGGTTTATGGTAGTTGCAACATGTTGGGTAGACGGGGGGAGTTTTCCCGAATCTCAGGGCCTTCTTCAAGATGATCATGATGCACTGCAATGTGTCAAGATTACTAAAGGACGTGGAATCTGTCAAAAATGTCTATTTCGCTAAAGTGGGAAGCGAATTTTCATGTCTTGCAATGAATCTGAGATCACTGCATCAATCATCTATCAATGTATATCATTCTCCAAATCTCTGTCATCTCAACATGCGTTTTTTTAACAAAAAGACATGTTGAAATGAACCCTTCCAGGGGATCGCGTGGTTCTGATTTTCTCTGTTCAGGCCGATTCAGTGAGCCAAGTTGTATCCACGTATGCTTTGCTGGGATGAATTTTGTCTTTGACGAAGGCCATATAGCGCACAAAGGCATCCATGACCATTTCAAGTCCCAGGTTTTCGTGAATAAACAAGGCTGACAAACCATCTATGTGCGCCGAATCCAAAGGCAAGCCTGACAATTTGTTGTTCCTGCGAAGCTGCTTCTTCAGATTGGCCGTGTGGCTCTCTGCGACTGGGTCGCCGCCAACCATGGTCACGGAAGTCTTCGACTCCTTACAAGATTTCTTTCCAGACAAACCCGATATAAGACGTGCAAGAGAAGATAACTTCAACGTAGCAGTAGATTCCACAGAAGTGCAAGAGAAGATAACTCCAACATAGCAGTAGATTCCACAGAAGTGCAGGAAAAGATAACTTCAACGTAGCAGTAGATTCCACAGAAGTGCAAGAGAAGATAACTTCAACGTAGCAGTAGATTCCCCCCCACCCCCCTGAACATGAACGCTACTGAACATGGACGCTAACACTCCCCCCCACCCCCTACCACCCCGCACCCCAATATACATCATGTGTGACGCTAATGAACATGAACGTTAACACTCCCCCCCCCACCCCCCCACCCCCCACCCCCTACCCAGATACATCATGTGTGACGCTAACATGAACGCTAACACTCCCCCCACCCCCCCACCCCCCTACCCCAAGATACATCATGTGTGACCCCTAATGAACATGAACGTTAACACTCCCCCCCCCCCCCCACCCCCCCCCCGTCTGTATACCTCAACGAAGAACAACCCCCCTGTCTACCTAAGTATGGGGTTTAAAAAACAGTAAACATATTACTGGGCCGGTGTTTGGCATATTATTGTCTATACCTATGAGTTGTTGAATGGATGGAATTCTCATGAATTCTCTATAAACAAGTGGGGAAAGAACATCTATGGATTCCACCTTCGAAATGTCGATTTTACAGATGGCTTGAAAAGAAATGAGGATTTCAACTACACAATGAACCACGCACAAACGGGAAATGTACTGTACGCGTCATATTCGGAATTCCTGAATGCGTCTTTTTCTGCTGAAGGCAACTCTGCCCATGCTGGCTTTCAAAGAAAATGAGTTCATGCTGTGCCTGAGTAGATTATTAGATCCATACCAACCACTAAAGCAAAGATAGCGTAGTGAAAGGACAGTACATATGGAAACCTGGCGTAGCATAAGGTGGCTTGGAGCAAGTGTTCATATATGGACTGTCGTGTCAAGAATTTGTGATGCTCACATCATTCCAGTCCACATGACCCACATGTCTATCACTCCTACAAGGCCAATTTCCAGTGATGCTCGTGGGATGTTGTAGGTATCCATAGGTATCCACAATTGTCCTGTCGCTTCTATCAACACCATTCCAAGCCCTGGCAGTTTAAGGTGCCCAAGCAACGCCCTCCTGCCCAGTTCTCAAAGTTCAAGGGGGTTGTCGCCAAATGGTACCATATTGACGTGTTTGAATCATGGAATCATAAGCAAAAACTGCTTTGTTTCAACCCATGTGAAACACATTCAAGTCAACTGGGAGCAGCACATTCCAAAAAAAAATGCAGATTCAGCCCACCAACCGATTCTTGACGGCTAATTCCGCATTCATTGGTTGGTGACTCGTGACATGATAATTTTACAATATGTAACCTCGGCCGCCCATTCATATCCTCCAACATGGTTGTTTTGGATTCGTTTCGGGATGCAAAAGAGGGCCGGTTGGGTATACCAGTTGTTGGTATTCACCACTTGGGTGTTCAATGGTGGGTTAAAACCCCCTATTTTTCATCCACGGGTGCCTTTTGAAATCAACCAATTACAGATTCCCTAGGTGATTCATCCCACATATCTTTGGATGGTCCATCAAACCCACAACAAAAAAAAATACCCTCAGGAAATTTAACATAACTATGGAAAATCACCATTTTTAATGGGAAAATCCACTATAAATGGCCATTTTCAATAGCTATGTTAGTTTACCAGAGGGTAATCCCCCAAAAAGAGTAGAACAGAAAAAAACGACTAAACTATATAACGATGGCTATGGCACCACCTTGCACGAGAGCCCCGTGTGACCATTGTCAACCCATCAATGACTATGAAAGGCATGGCCCATTTAGTTCCAAAGAATATTCAAAATACCAATATTATATCCCATTAAATCCCACCATTGTTGTTGGTTAATTCCCTATGTGTTTTTTGATTAACCCCATGTTTTGCTGCCCCATAACCCATGAAAAAAACACACGGACACTATTTTTCTTGGTGAACTCCCGACTTTTCTTGATCCCCAGGTCCCACCATGTCCCACCCAGGTCTCCCCGGCATCCAGCTGATGCATGTGTTCCTTCACCAGCTGCTGGGCGATGGCATCATCTCGGCGCTTGTACCGCGAAAAATGGTGCATTACTATGCACCTTGTGCGTCATGTAGTCATGCACGGAACATTCTTATAGCCTAAGACTATACATGTAATACATGTATATACGTTTATATGCGTGCAGAAAACTGTATATTAATAGGTTCGGCGTCGGCCAGCCCCCCCTCCCCCCAATGGGGATGGGTGTTCAGTCTTGCTTCTTATGGTTCCACCCCCCCTGTACCCTGTGGTGGTGGGGTGTTTGGGATGTTGGTATGTATGCATGTATGTATGTGTGTATGCGTGTATGTGTGATTATGTGTGTATGTGTGTATGTGTGTATGTGTGGCTGGTAGTCAGAAATGCTGCAAAGACCTACAGTAGCAAATACGAGTAATATATATAATATATATATACATATATATATACACATATATATATAATATATATATACATATTGCAATATATATATATGTGTGTGTGTTGTACATGATACTATAAGTGCATAATTACATGTGTATATAGATCAGCCTGCAGGCCAGTTGGAGTCCCCAGTCGGTTTAACCAAAGCCAATGGGTAAACTAATGGACTAAAATCATTCCCAGTTAACCCAACCCAAGTGCCTGGCTAATTATTTTGATGTGCTGGATTAATTCAATGTTTAATTGGCGAATTTCTAAAACTGTGTGATGTCTAAATGTCTAAAGTCTAAATCAACTTTTGATAGGTCATCCCAATATCATGATATATCAAACCAAACAATGATGGTGAAATTCCAAGTTCAAACATGTTAATATGCTTAAAATTTGGTCCTGACATAATTTTACTGTGGTACTAATACGGTCAAATATACTTAAATACAGTCATATACTTAAATATGTTTGAATATGGTCAAATATAGATAATTCAAATAACTATATTTAACTTCGTGCAACTCGGGTTGCCCATGGTTACATCATTCCCCGCGGATTGCACCCGGAATTTCGCCCAAGGCGCTGATACTACGCTTGGCCTCTGCTTGCAGGGTGGCTTCAGCCGCTTTGAGGGAGTCCTGCAGTTCCTGCGTGCGGGATCCCTTGTTTTTTCTGAAAAACCATGGGGAAATGGGAAGTAATCATGGAACTATATGATATATAAAAATATATATATATAATATATATATATGTACATATCATATCACCAAAAATGATCAAACATGGAGATCCTGAGAAAATCAATGGAAAAATCGGAAAATCCCTTGGATAATCAAGGGGAAATCCACGATAAAATGGAGATGTGAATGGGGAAAACAAAAACTCATTGTTGAGGTTTCAATGGGGAACAATTAAATTATGATGGGAGTATCCGTGCGAGAATATGGGGCAATCCATGGGAAAAATCATCCATAAACAATATGTAATTGCCATGTTTGAGCCAGAGGGAGGGCAACACAGATGCGGAAAATACATGGCTTAGGAATAGGATCTACAAATGGTGAGTTCGCCGCAGCTGCGTGAATTTATCATGGGGTATGCCAAACCTAGTGGTACTAAGTTTAGGATTTATAAACCCACTCATGGGATTGCCAGTTTACATAAGCCAATAAGATCCAATAAGGTAATAGTATATTAGATATATGATAATATATGATATATGTATGGGATATCCCGTGCCAAACCAAGTGGTGCTAAGCAACTTTCACAGGAAAATAGGGATATCCAAGCAAGATAAGATTACACAAAAGGAATGGGTCAAGGCACTCTCATCCTCAAAACCATTGCCTGGGAGCATTTTTGGTGTCCCCGAGCATCGGGATTTTGATGCAACGCCACAGGGAAACGGATCCCAGTTGCAGATGCTGTGACAGAACTAGATGTACCAGTAGTAGATGGTGCTTTCAAGATTTTTCAAGAACCACCGGTAGCTGGGGGCCAATGCGAGTTGATTGGGTACCAGAGCCACCATTCTGGGGATAGCACCTGCTGAATCGAACAAGTGGCTTCAAATAATTAGCGGATAATAACTCCCAGCAGAATGGCTGGCATCAAACTCCCACTCCTGATTTGTCAATTTGTCAACCAATTGTCAAGTATACCATCGCAACTATGGTGCTACTTCTTGTATAGTTCTACAATGTTCTACGCTCATCCAAACTATAGTTTCCAGTTCTTTTCGATTTCCAATCCTGATTATAATGATTATATGGGGGTTGTCCAAAATACATTTTCCCGGACAGCCCTCAATCGCTCAGCCAATCGCGTAGCAACCGCGGTAACACAGTGAGCAATCGCGGAAGGGTTTGTTCTTCGTTGATCAGATCATATACATAAAATATAAGTGATGTATTATATAATGAGGATCCATGCGTGAACGCATTCGATTTCAAATTTGGGAACAAAATAAGCTCGCGCGGTCCGGAAACGGTCCGGAAAACTCACAGTAGTACCAGCAGCAGTAGTACTAGTAGTACTAGTAGTACTAGTCGTTGTAGTAGTAGTAGTAGTTTTTTTTTTTTTTTCTTATCTTCAGTAGCAGTAGTCCCGTGTATCCCCTTAGTAGCTAGGAGTATAGTATCTAGATAGTAGTAAATCTCGAAGTAGTAGTAGTAGGAGGGGTAAGAGTAGGAGGAGTAGGAGTAGGAATAGGAGAAGGAGTTCTAGTAGCAGGGCAAGGGAAGAAAGGGAGAGGGAGGGAAAGAGATAAAGAGAGAGAGAGAGGGAGGGAGGGGGAAACAGATGGTTGCGTTTGACCGGTTTCTGACGGGTTTCTGACTGGTTTCTGACTCGTTTCTGACTCGTTTCTGACCCTTCAGCGGAACTCATGTCAATTGGATTTAAAAGCAAGAGCAGAAATTCCTAGGTGTACTAGTGGTAGTGGTGGTGCAGTAGCAGCGGGTGTGGTGGTAGTACTAAGAGTAGTAGCAAATCTAGTAGTGGGAGTAAGGATCCATGCGTGAATGCATTCGATTTCAAATTTGGAAGCAAAATAAGCTTGCGCGGTCCGGAAACGGTCCGGAAAACTCACAGTAGTACCAGCAGGACTAGCAGTAGCAGTAGCACTAGCAGTAGTGGTAGTGGAAATTGCAATAGGAGTAGGCGTAGGAGTTCTGATGGGAGGGTGAGGGAATAGGCAAGGGAGAGAGAGAGAGAGATTGCGTTTGGCCGGTTTCTGACGGGTTTCTGACTGGTTTCTGACTGGTTTCTGACTCGTTTCTGACTCGTTTCTGACCCTTCACACGAGTGCAATTGGATTTAAAAGCAAGAGCAGAAATTCCTAGGTGTACTAGTGGTAGTGGTGGTAGTGGTGGTGCAGGGTGGTGCAGTAGCAGCGGGTGTGGTGGTAGTGCTGGGGGTAGTAACAAATCTAGTAATGAGAGTAAGGATCCATGCGTGAACGCATTCGATTTCAAATTTGGGAGCAAAATAAGCTTGTGCGGTCCGGAAACGGTCCGGAAAATTCACAGTGCACTAGCAGTAGCAGTAGCACTAGCAGTAGTGGTAGTGGAAATTGGAATAGGAGTAGGCGTAGGAGTTCTGGTAGGAGGGTGAGGAAATAGGCAAGGGAGAGAGAGAGAGGTTTGGAGTAGGAGTAGGAGTAGGAGTAGAAGTAGGAGTAGGAGTAGTAGTAGGAGTAGTAGTAGTAGTAGTAGCAGTAGTAGCAGTAGTAGTAGCAGTAGTAGTAGTAGCAGGAGTAGTAGTAGTATTAGTAGCAATGATAAGAGCTGAGGTGGATGGATGGATGGATGGATGGATGGATGGGATGCTAGGCAAGTGCTGCCTTTTTGGTGTTTCTGACCTGTTTCTGACCTGTTTTCAATTGGAGCTAGCTTGAATGTCCTTCTGACCTGAAAACATCTGCGCGGATTCCGCGCGGCCATGTCAATTATTGGCATGGTTCTGGTCTCGAAAGTAGTAGTAGTAGTAGTAGTAGTCGTACTCGTACTAGTAGTAGTAGTAGTAGTAGTAGTCGTAGTAGACGTAGTAGACGTAGTAGTCGTAGTAGTAGTAGTAGTAGAAGTAGTAGAAGTAGTAGTAGTAATAGTAGTAATAGTAGTAATAGTAGTAATAGTAGTAATAGTAGTTATAGTAATAGTAGAAGTAGCAATGATAAGAGCTGAGGTGGATGGATGGATGGATGGATGGATGCTAGGCAAGTGCTGCCTTTTTGGTGTTTCTGACCTGTTTCTGACCTGTTTCTGACCTTTCCCGGAGTCTTCTTCAACTTCAAAAAATCAGCACGGGCAGTCAAACTAGGAACAATTTTAGTGATCGTCAAAGTAATATCATTACTAGTGCCCCAAATACTAGTACTAGTGCTACTACTAGTAGTAGTAGTAGTAGTGGTAGTAGTAGTAGTAGTAGGAGGAGGAGTAGTAGAAGTAGTAATAGTAGTAATAGTAATAGTAGAAGTAGCAATGATAAGAGCTGAGGTGGATGGATGGATGGATGGATGGATGGGATGCTAGGCAAGTGCTGCCTTTTTGGTGTTTCTGACTTGTTTCTGACCTGTTTCTGACCTGTTTTCAATTGGAGCTAGCTTGAATGTCCTTCTGACCTGAAAACATCTGCGCGGATTCCGCGCGCGCGGATTCCGCGCGCGCGGAATCCGCGCGGCCATGTCAATTATTGGCATGGTTCTGGTCTCGAAAGTAGTAGTAGTAGTAGTAGTAGTAGCTTCTAGTCAGTTCAGTAGGAGTTAGTAGTAGTGAGTAGGAGTAGTGAGTTAGTAGTCGGAGTGCAGTTCGGGTATGCAGGAATTTCCTATAAAGGTGAGTGTGAGAGTAGTTGAGTCAAGCAATTGTACCAAGTAGGAGTAATATTAGTAGTAGATAGTAGAAGTAGAAGTTAGAGTAGTAGTAGTAGTAGTGTAGTAGTCGTTAGTAGTCGTAGTAGTCGTAGTAGTGTTAGTAGTAGTAGTAGTAGTAGTAGTAGTAGTAGTCGTAGTAGTCGTAGTAGTCGTAGAAGTCGTAGTAGTCGTAGTAGTGGTAGTAGTAGTACTAGTACTAGTAGTAGTAGTAGTAGTAGTAGTAGTACTAGTAGTACTAGTAGTACTAGTAGTACTAGCAGTACTAGTAGTAAAAGTAGTAGTAGTAGTAGTAGTAGTAGTAATAGGGTGGTAGCCGTATAACCAATCGCCAACCAATCGCTCAGCCTATCGCGATGCAGGTTTTAGCAATCGCGCAAAGCAAAGTAAACGCATCAATTCATAAATTTGTGACCTGCTTTTACGGACGGCTCCCATATATATATATATAACTATATTCATAATATTTCAATATATTTCACAATCACGATCAAGTACGTAAATCCAACTATGCCTTCACCCCAACTAGCAGACTTGAGCTCCAACATGTCAATATATAGTTTGTTCTTGTTGAACTGTTGAACAAGCTCCCGCTGGCACGACGGCGTTTGAGAGACGACCTGCTTCACCTGTGCCACCAAGTCGTCGTCGGGACGACTTTGGGCCTTCCCATCGTAGGCGATGGAAGGTAGGCGATGGAAGGTTTGGATGAAACCAGGTGCTGGAACCCTCTAGCACCATCAACCAACTAGCATCGTCACCACTGCCCAACCGCCAGCATCCCGAGTTTGCCCGACTTGTTTTGCCCAGGATCATTCATAAGACTGCAACTGGTTGCCTTCCCTATACTTCTTTCTCCATGAAACTGCACTACTACTCTCATGTTTTGATCCAAGAAATGCAATTTTAATGCAACGGAAAGTGATGTTAAACCATCAAATTAGGAGGGTTCTTCCGTACAAATTCTTAAGGTTTTCCCCTATTTGTTCAATCAAACCCAGTTGAACCCTTAGTGCATTACGTCACCTCTGGACACGGCGACTTGGAAGAACTCCTTAGGAAAAAAGGCGCCGGCGCCCAACTGGTTTTTATTCAAAGTTGCAAATTTAACAGAGGACATGATGACGAATAAACCATTTTTTGGGGGGTGGGTAATCCTGAAGGCCGAGGGTGAATTTTCAGGTGGGCGTGATATCCGCCCTTTGTTTGGCATTTACAACTGGCAAACCACAATATAACACAATTAGGAAGTACTAACCCTCGCAAACCTATCCAGCTCTTGAACAAGAATAGTGTGATCAATGATCAGGACATCCCGAAAATTGGGGAAGTGCAATCCTTTCCCCCCGAATGTTGACCCTTCAGAAACCATGGTGGATCCATGTGGAACCATCGTGGAGTTCCAGTCCCAGGCATGTCAAATCTGGAAACCAACCTATCACCCAAAAATCTGGCCTCAGATCTTCATGCATTATCTGGGATACCTGTGGCACAAATACATGCACTATCTATCTATCTACCTACCTACCTACCTATCTGTCTGTCTATCGATCGATCTATCTACTATAATCTAATCTAGTCTAATCTGATCTGATCTAACTTAACCTAATCTATCTAAAATTGTGCAAATGTAATCATATGTGTATATATATATGATATACATACACACTCACAAAGTAGATGTTTCCGCATGGGTATGACATCTTCCCCGTTTCGTTTTGGCTTCCAAGGCACTGAGGACGGGACATGATGCCAGAGAGGTCCTTCTTCATCTGGCATCGTGGCCCCATCTAGCCCATGCACACACACACACACTGTGTACGGAGTATGGTAGCCCTCCACTATCGGATAGAGCGAATATGAAACAACACCATCCGAGGACAAGTAAAAATAAGTAAAATAGTGGTGAGATGTGGTGAGTTACTTTTGGTGAATGACTTTTCTATCTTTTTGGGGCTGCTATCAGGGAATATCAGGGATGATATGTAGATCTGCCATGATCTGCCATCTTTGAGGGAAACCCCTAGCGGCTACGGATCCCAGCCTAAGTCAATGCTGTGCTGTTGGAACGACTATAGAATGGCTTAATATTGGTAGAGTTGCACAGAGGGTCAATCTCATCAAACATATACCACTAATTACCATTAATTACCCATACAAAGCTATGCCATATCCCCATGATTGCCTGGTTACATCGCAATTTTGGTCGGTTGAACGTAACCTCTTGCATTCTTTTTTCGCGCATCCACACATAAACCCATTTTTTTGGAGGCCATTCATTTCGAAAATTCAGTGCGGATATGGATCGTAAATGGCACCGGGCCCGATCAATTGAGGATAGAAAACTCCATCGAACTTCGAGGGCATCGAGGCTGTGCAGAAAAATTAGCGGACCGCAACCTCAATACCCTCTGGTTATGACTAACATAGCCATGGAAAATCACCATTTTTAATAGGTAAGCCATCTATAAATGGGTCATTTGCCATGGCTATGTTAAATAACCAGAGGGTATCATTCAGGTGGTTTAAACTCATAGCTCCTTATCGATGGCTAAACACTTTCCGAAAAACTGCGTCATGGCATCTTGCTGCCCATTTTTGCCCTGGTGAACCCCATGAATGGATGGGGGTGCTGACCGATTACCGACTCAATTTATCAACTATATCCCATAGTAAGGATGGCTACCCCACCCCATTTTTTGATGATTGTCCCATTCAAACCTCCATTTTTGGTGGATTTCCCGGCTAGACATGTTTGATGATACCGAAGAGTCACTAAAATGCCCATCAGCAAATTTGCCAACATGGCCTTGTCTGAAAATGGCCCCAGCTCCAGGGGGACATCATGTTTTCCATATCGGTTCCATCTAAAGTGGCAACTTTAGGGTATATAGTGTTTTCTGACATAATATTATATATGTGTGTGTAATTATTTGTAGACACATTAGCTTGTGATATAACAACTGACAGAGCAACCCATCAAACAGTAACTGAAATATCAGCAGATTTGGCAATATCATTGCCTGCTGCTGCCCCAGTTTAGTTAAGATGCTGTAAGTTGCTTTGCAAGACTTGAACGGTTGGATTCACCATCGTGCAGGAGGTTACACACCTTTATTACACCCTTCTAAAACAAAAGAAACATAAATATCTATAAATGCCAACAAAATCCATTAACATACCACCAAAACCGAATAACATACCAAGAGAACCCCTTGAAATACAGAAAAATACCATGAATAACAACTCAGTCTCCCTGCTTGAAATCACCATGCCGGTTGCTTTAATGCCATTAACATCCCATTGAATCACCAATTTTCTAGGTTAAATATGGTTAAATCCATAGATGTCTTTGCTTAAATTAGCATTGTGCAAATTAAATCCCTAATTTTCTTGGTTGCATTGGCATTGTGTCACTTCAATCGCAATTTTTCATAGATACCCTCTGGTTATTTAACATAGCTATGGAACATGACCCATTTATAGATGATGTACCTATGAAAGGTTGTGATTTTCCATGGTTATTGTTAAATAACCAAAGGGTAAATCACATTAAATCACAATGTTTGATGGTGAAATCGCGATGTTCTCAGCCATAGACGTAGCCGCGCGCCGCTGCGCCTGCTCTTGGGCCACAGAAATCTCCTCCACAGTGGTCACGAGACGATCTACCTGTGGCAGGTTTTCTATCGTTTTCTGTCAAAATTAGGATGGGTTTTCTCTAGATTTCTGACTGAAATTTGGAACTCGGAGGGATTTTCGATAGATTTCTAATTGAATTTGAGACATGGGGTGAATTATTTATGTGAGTTTCTGGGGCTTTTTAGAAATAATGATCGTTTTTTTGCACTAGTCTTGTGGTTGCTCGATGTTGTTCGTCAATTTCCAAGTGCTCTTTTGACCGTGACCAGTTCACCAGTTCAGATTTCGATTGATTTTGTCATCCAACACCAGGTAAGTACACCGATTCAACGACCCGATGGTTGTCACATGACGATTTGCAGAGAAGGATCGAAACGTATAAGAAGTATGTCTGAATCTACGAACCAGTCGGACGTCACAGGTCGGATCAGCTCCCACTTAGAACTGCGATTGAAAATGCCACGATCACTGGGATTATCCTAGCTTCATCCTATTTTGAATAATACTATTTGACATTGATTGTGGTAGAAAACTGTACTAGTAATGATTCTATATTGTATCACTAAGAATTAAAACCATAATCTTTTTTTTTGAGTTTTCCTTAGCTATGGCTTTCTTTCATGTCTTCGATACACTTTTTTGCTACTGAATCTCGGGTTGAAAACCGTGGCACAAAACCGTGACCGCAAAAGTGGCCTGCATCTGCAAAGCAGCAATGCTGGAGGTGACCCCTGAGGCAATCAGCGCCAGCTGGGCGTTTTCGAAGGGAACCACAAAAGAAACCTCCAGTTTTGGAGGGTTTATACCATCCGTTTCTAATGATTTTGAGGACGGTTTATGACATTGGGTGATTTACCACATTGGGGTTTGCACTATATATACGTATATATATACATATATATATATATATGCGTATATATATATATAGCAAACTGGTTGCATGCCCTTACTACTCATGCATGATCATGCATCTTTGTATAGTGAATCATTGCCTAAATTTGCATGCATGTGTCTCGCACACTTTTTGTACACATGCGCATGCCAATCAATGCGGATATGCCACATATACGTTACATTGTGGTACATTAAGTTCTACATAGCAAAACAATCTGTACCTATCATTGTGAAATAACAATTCTCTACATTATTCTCTACGTAATTAATGTTGGTATAGTAAAGCAGCAATACACCACCTATAATTAGTTTGATGGTTTCATGTTTCTACTTTATACATCTTTATACCACCCATTTATGCTAAAATAGGGGGTGCTACTTCTGCACTTCCCAGTGCAAGTCAGGGCAGCACCTATCGGACCTATCGTTCCGCCAAGTTTCGGTCTTGTCCACTGGTCAGGTCAGCTATTGACCTCCTTAGGCGCACCATGCCGGACCAGTGGTTTCGGAGGTTTCCTAAATCATGGTACCCCCAGTGGTCATCAATCAATGTTTTTTTGATTTTTATTGATGATTTTCCATGAAATAAACCATCCAGCTATTGGGGTATCCCTATTTACGGAAACCCCAATAAAGGATTAAATAGTATATTCGTTATCAATTATCATGATATTACATGATATTACCACATATCCCACATACGGGACGCATTCTTGCTGCTTGAACATCCGAGATGCTGCATGGAATTTGCCTCCTGAGTCAAGCTGACCGAGGTGATGAAGTGGTTGAGCAAAATCATGGCCGACTCGGAATATTTGTTTCAGTATCTTTTAATAGGTTTAATGCTCAAGAATCAATCTTGATAACTGATCAGGGTTGAAGAGATTTGAAGAAATGTTGCGATTTACATGAGCCCATTTCAGTTTCAGTGGGTCTGAAACGGTTGGAAATCTGACTTTCCTCCTGAAGATCGTGATTCGGCCACATGGGTGTGTTTGACAATGAGGGACGCCAGCCGATTTGTCGCCAGGTTAATACCAACAATGATGAGAAAACCGGAATTTTGCGTGCCCTATGCTCAAAGAAACCCACATCATGTTGTTTTCCTTTGAGCTGCGGGTAGCCGACCTGGCCTTCGGCCATCACCAAAGCCGAACAGCTCTATGTTTTCTGGGCCATTGGGGGGCCAATTCCAAGAAAGGCAATCGGCTGTTTCTTTGGCTGCAATCTATCACTATTTTTGGTAGCGAATTATAGCTTTTTTTGGGCAACCTCCGAACTACTGCAATCAACGGTTTATTGCTCCGGGGTTGACGGTAATGTGGAAAACCCAATGCCATAAAACATCCCACGAACCAATGACTGGGGTCATCCCCTAACTGGATTGTCTGGGGTTTTTACCGGCACAGTTGGGGATGGTGACTAAAAGTTGCCAAGGCTCCTGGTTCATCACCACTGGCACCTGCGCCTGACGGCAGGATCCGCTGCCAGGAGGTTTAAGAAATCCTTACAGCCGATTTTTGTAGTTAGTCATGTTTCGTCCAAAAAAAGGAAGTATATTATGATATATTATGATACTATACGTAACTATAGGCTATAGATACACGTGTTGATCCTTTCGGTTCCCAGTCACCCGCGTTGTGCCCTCATGCGTTGCGCCTTCAAATGTGGAGCTGGGGACAAGGAGAGCCTGGAATCAGCTGAACTTCTGACGCCCACTGATCTGGGTTTTGTTGAATATTCAAATTTTTAAACCTATAGTTTCAAATATCAGGGGGAAGGAATTATAATGAATTATGTATATATATATAATATATATATATAGACTTATGACTTTAATGGTGCTCGATCTTTACAACAGCTTGGGTTAGCTTTCCCAAACTGGAATCGCTACCCCAAACGGGTCAGCTGTTCAACGACCCTGGTGAACACTGTAATTATGCCTAAACCTGAAATTTCAGGAAACATAGTAAACTATCAAGAACTGATCTCCATCAAAGTTGTTAAACCAAACCTAGGCACCCAACATCTCCACAAAAATTGAGACTACCATATTGTTATGTTATATTTTGATGAATCTCCATACAGCGTAGCTATTGACATCTATTGACCAACCATGGCCAACCATGGCCAACTGATGCTGACTGTTATATATATATATATATATGTGTGTGTGTGTGTATCCTCGTGGATTCCTCTGGTAAGTTAACACTTAGCAGTGGAAAATCACTGAACATCATCTCGAAATCGGCAATTTCCCATATATCTATGCTACATTCGCTCATCGGCTCATCGGGTCATCAAATGTCATCAATATACCCTCCGGTGTCATCAAATATGGCCAGATGGCAAAATGATTTTCTCATTCAAACCCTCAAAATATGGAGGATTTTCATGGATTTTCCAGCCACATTTGATGACACCCCCCTGGGTACCCACTGAGTCCCACTGGTATCATCCAAAAAAAAAACAGAACAGGCCACTGTGGGAGTGCGCAAATTGCAGCATTTCCTGTGCAAAGATCCAACAGCATATGGCGCAACCGGACAAAATTGAATTCCATTCCTCTCTGCTGTTCATTGGCTGAATGCACTATGTCATAGCAAACATTGCTGTACTGTAGTGTATCGACCTTGCTTCTAGTGCAACCACTGACAGTGCCTGGCAATCTCTGCTTGGCACATCTGCAATGGCTATCCACACACAAACCAAAAAACCAAAAAAACAAAAAACCAAAAAAACAAAAAAAACAAAAAAAACAAAAAGACAAGACCCAACACTCTGCATCTGACCCCCTCCCCTTGGGGTGTGCAATCTTGTTTTTTTTGGTTTTTTTGTTTTTTTGGTTTCTTGGTTTTTTGGTTTTTTGGTTTCTTGGTTTTTTGGTTTTTTGGTTTTTGCCTCGTTTTCTGCAGTGCAAGCTAGTTCATGGCAATCTGGGCTATCACACACAAACCAAAAAACCAAAAAACCAAAAAAACAAAAAACCAAAAAAAACAAAAAAAACAAAAAGACAAGACCCAACACTCTGCATCTGACCCCCTCCCCTTGGGGTGTGCAATCTTGTTTTTTTTGTTTTTGTTGGTTTTTTGGTTTTTTGTTTCTTGGTTTTTTGTTTTTTTTGTTTTTTGGTTTTTTGGTTTGTGTGTGGATAGCCCAGACCTTGCCCATGGGTCTGAACTTTTTTTTTGTGTTCTCGAGGTTTTTGGCCAAACTGCAAAAAACCATGGAAAAACCAAAAAAACAAAAAGTTCAGACCCATGTCCCCTGCCAGGCCTCTCCCAGACCTTGCCCATGGGTCTGAACTTTTTTTTTGTTTTTTCCATTGTTGTTTTGAATGTTTTTCATGTGAAGATGCTTTCATCACAGTACCTCTCAAAAAAATGCGCGTCTCTACAATTTGCACACCTGCGCCCCCCAGGCCAAACTGCAAAAAAAACCTGGAAAAACCAAAATTCATTAATGACTTATATAATGACGTAATGATTAATATAATGATTAATGTAATGACTTATTTTTTCAAGAATATAATGACTAATATAATGATTAATATAATGATTAATAAAATGATTAATACAATGATTAATAAAATGATAAATAAAATAATCAATATCATGATGAATATAATGATTTATATAATGATTAATTTAATGATTATTAAAATGAAGAATTTAATGATTAATATCATGATTATTATCATGATTCATATAATGATTAATGTAATGGTTCATATAATGCCTAATGCAATGACTAATATAATTCATATAATGATTAATATAATGATTCATATAATGATAAATATAGTGATTCATTTCATGATTTATTTAATGACTTTTATAATGACTAAGATAATGATTAATATAATGATTTTTGTAATGGCTGATATACTTGTTAATTTATTGACCAATTTTTTATGATTAATATCATGATTCATATAATGATTAATAACATGATTCATATAATGATTCATTTAATGATAAATATAATTATTCTTTTCATGATTCATTTAATGACTTTTATAATGACTTTTTTAATGACTAGTATCATGATTATATTTTAAGAATGATTAATAAAATGATTACTATTATGATGAATACAATGATTATAATATCATGAGTAAAATACTGACTAATTTAATGAGTTTATATATAATGAGTAATGTAATGATTAATAAAATGATTAATAAATGATTAATATAATGATTAATTTAATGACTAATTTAATGATAAATACAGTGGCTAAGATAATGAATGTTAAAATGATTAGTATAATGATTGATATAATGATTAATATACTGATTAATACAATGATTAAAATAGCAATTCATATAATGACTAATATAATGATCAATATAATGATTAATAAAATGATCAACATCATGATTATTAGAATGATTAATAAAATGATTAATTTAATGATTATTAAAATGAAGAGTTTAATGATTAATATCATGATTATTATCATGAATCATATAATGATTAATGTAATGGTTCATATAATGCCTAATGCAATGACTAATATAGTTAATATAATGATTAACATAATGATTCATATAATGATAAATATAGTGATTCATTTCATGATTTATTTAATGACTTTTATAATGACTAAGATAATGATTAATATAATGATTTTTGTAATGGCCGATATACTTGTTAATTTATTGACTAATTTCATGATTAATATAATGATATATATATATATAATGACTAATATAATGATTAATAAAATGATTAAAATAATGAATTATTTAATGACTGATATAATGATGATTCATTTTATGATTCATTTGATGACTAATATAATGATTCATAGAATGATTCATATAATGATAAAAATAATGATTTATTTAATGACTTATATAATGACTAATATAATGACTAATATAATGATTAATGTAATGACTGCATGGAAAAAAGTGCACTCCCACAGCGGCCAGCTCTCAAAAAAAACCGGAGCCTCCGGATCCCCGGTGTAAAGCTGCGAGGCGTCAGTGAAGTGTGCGCCGCGTGCATTGGGGGTGCCAACATGGCGAGCAGAGCTGCCAGAGACGAGTCAGGATGAAACACACCTGGAACTGTGTTTTTTTTTTAAAGCACGCTTTGGGTTTTGTTTGGTGGCTATTTTTTTACATTGATTTATATTGATTTGTTCTTTGATGTTTGTTGGAAACATGGCATTTGAATATATTTGAATGATGTAGGATCAGCTAGCCCTTGAAATGCCTTGCTTCTGTATGTATCCTTCTGAATCTGCATTGGTGGGTTGCTGATTTCACTCGTGTCATCCAATTTTCCAGGGTCATGTGCGCGTTCAAACCTGCAAAGCTGTGTTGATGAAGCCACTTCTCAGTATGGGCCAGAAACAACAGCGAAGAAATGACATGGAGATGATTCGACAATATTCGGCAACTGCTACTGACTGCTGTGAGTCTTGCCCTTGTCAGTTGGCCACTTCGGCTTCTGCTTGATGGAAATCCGGAAGAACATGTAAACAAATGCAAAAATACCAGGAAATCTCAGGAATCAATGTCTGCAGGTGAGTTGGTTAATGCCACCTTCCTGTCTTGGCCCGCGAAGCCACTTCAAACATTTGGTGAATGCTGCGGATTTATTTTTTGAGCATCCCCAGGGTAGCCATATCGAGGAACCTATATATATAAATAATGACGTAGAACCGATCCTTTTTGAGGACCCTGATCTTCTGCAAATTCGAGGGCGACTAAGTGAAGCAGGTCTCACATAACTTCTAATCCAACACGGCTATAATTATTAGCTTATTCATAATCAATTTGCCGTATCAATCCCGATTTGCTCTTTGACTTCCCACCGCCGTTGCCCCTGCAACTCTTTAGCTGTGAATGCATTTGGCACCACGGCACGCTGAAGCCTCAAAATGATCTTCAGCATTTAATGCCGGTCTAACTATGTCTAACTGTGGCTTGGCAGCATCCCAGCTGCAGTGCACCAGGAGTTGAGTTGAAACTCCCAAAATCTCACTGCCACCATGGCCCAGTCCAGCCAGCAACGCTTGATCATCTTGATCCCACCACAGACACAATAGGGGGATATAAAATAATTGGGCAAATCGAGAGGTAAAATGTCGAATGTTCACCCAAAAGTTGCTCCCGAAATTGGACTCCTGGGCAGGGCAACCTCAATGATGAGGCCAGCCATGGGCCATGGTGCCCCAGAGGCAATGGTCTGGAAGAAGGCTGTGTCCAAAGGCGCCCCCTGCCCGGTCACCATAAGTCACCACCAACAAACTTCGCCAACTGACAGGAGTTGCCATTGTGGGTGACACGAATTCCGAAACCAAGTAGTATGATGTTTAATAGGTTCCTCTATAATGGTGGTAAAGCACTATATAGTAAACCATTCCACCATTAACCATAAATGGTATGTAAACCATCAAACTATGTGGTTTATGATACTGCTTACTAACGTTAATGACTACTAATCAACCAGGATATTTGTCCCTGCTCACAGGCTTCCCCCGCAATTGGACACAACGACATGGCGATTGCCTCGCAATCCGCCGTGCGAGAACTAGGCTCATCAGGCTCGCACTGAGTCTACTGAAAAGCCTGGCGCCCGGTGCTATCAGAATCATTTGGAGGTTTCCTAAAATGGGGGGTACCCCCAAATTCCCAAATCATCCCTTTATAGATGGCATTTCCATTATAAACCATCCAGCTATTGGGGTACACCCGGTACACCCATTTAAATTTATGGAAACCCCCATTTGGGCTGGGTTTTTCTGAGTAAATGTGATAGGAAACCCATGGATGTTCATGATTTGAAGCATCCCCAAGTGGAATCCTCCTATTAAATCTTCTGAATGTTTACCAAGAACCCAAGACTCTCTCCGCAACAGCTGGCTGCTCATGATGATAAGGTGTTTTTACTTTCTTTTCAGGCATCCTAAGTGTGATCGAATCTCGAAAACTTTCGATCAGGGTCCTGTGAGGACCGTCTAATTGTCGGAAACTTGAGGGCTATTCTGGCGATGTAACATACATCGAAAATTACCAACTTGCAGATGATGTACCTTTAAACAGAGCAATCTTCTGGTGCTATTTTAAAATAGTCAGAGGTTACCCACTGGCTCACGGTCAAACTCGTCATTCCCTCTACCCACCTTGACACCTTTGAAATGTATTGACATGACCCCAAAACTGCACGCCATCTCATGCCATGTCTCTTTTCAGCCAACTCATTATACAAAAAAAAGGACTTTTATTCAGTTGAGTGTCAACGGTATTCCATACCTGAGTTGTGGCTTCATGGCCAAGGTAAATCCCCATCCGCACCACCGCCCCCCGTGGCTGCCACCCTTGAGAACTTAAGGTCTGTGATGCGGAAAGTGAAGTCCTTGCGCCAACGGCTGGCCGACGGATCGGCCCCTGCAGGGTTCACAGCTTCCTATGAGGAACAAACGCAATTGGATGTGTAATGTGGGTAAAACAATAATAAACCACCCATTTGGCAAGTAATATGTGGTTAATTTTGAGCCATATACAACTGACGCATAGTAGGGATTACTAGGGTATACTGCTATAGGCTTGTGACCACTTACAACCTGGGATGCGCCCAAGTGCCAGTGGGCATACCGTTTTATCACCGGCAAAGAAACGGGATACATTCGAACTTAGTTGGCAGAACTGAAGAAAAAGTGTGGAAACAACAACTCTCTCTCTCTCTCTATATATATATTTATGCAGAAGAAAATGAGAATGGAATTGGCATACAAACCAAAAAAATGTGTGGAGTCTTCTTGTGCGAAGGACATCAATGCGAATTTGGGGGGCACCACTGGGTGCGCCCATTGACCAACCAACCCGACCAACCACAGTGATGATGCTGGGCCTCAGTATTTTCAGCCACCAAGTGATGAGCATATACTCACAATGAGCATACAGCTAGTTTCACCATGTGTTGCTCTTACACACACACACACACACATATATATATATATATCTCTCTCTCTGTGTGTGTTTGTGTATTGCAAAGGTTTACAGAACTTTCAGAAATGGGTGCGCGGATGTGCGCGGGTTCCAAAGTTGTATGCAGTCGTAGTAGTTTGGTAACTCCAGATAATAAACCTGCACTTGAGGGTGGCGTCCACCCATGTTTTGCGAATTTGAGACTGGTGGCTGTAGGTGCCCAACCGGTGAAACCCAGCAGATTCCTGGGCCCTCCTCAGCCCATCGGCCCTCCTCCATGGCTTCTTCCAGGGCAAATTTGCTGCTCTGCATCAACTGCAACTGTATGCTGCCAACATAGCCTCCATTCCTGGCCGATTGCTGGGGACACCTGGACAGGGCCATTGCCAGATTGGATTACTGGAATATATCTGCTATGATCTGAGCTAAGTGGGTGGATAGTGGATAGGTCTTGCAACCTTCATCTGCTGCCCACTAAACTTGGAAGTCTGATGGTAGTCTTCTCGAAATCAGTGAGCCGTTCATTTCAAACAGGAATGTGAAAGAACGTGTCAAACAGTTTCTGCAACGGAGAAGCAGTCTGCTGTACTTCATCGTGGAAATGCTGCTGGATTTGTATGATCTGACTTCACCTTAAGCTTCAGGTTTGTGGGAACGACAAATAGGTTTTCCTTCTGGAAATGATTTTGTTGGTTCCACCTCAGCCGAATTTCAAGAAACAATATGAAATAATCATAATACATATCTCTCTCTCCCTCTCTCTCCATCAGAAGACATATGCATATAATAATTAATTACTGCAATGTGAATGATAGCTTTTTTATTTGTTGATCACCTCCGGTGAGATCAAACGTGGCAATTGATCACCTCCCCCAGGCTGAGAAGATTTTCCGTTGGAGACGCCTCCGAGCCTCCATTCATAACAGGGAACTGTCCATCTAGCCATGTTTGATTACCCAATCATCATGATATCCGACGTTTGTTGGGTATATCCCCATGATATTCCATTACATAATATTTCCATAATATTCCCTTGCCAGAGGCCATTTGTGGTATCTTCTAGACTCATAGCTTTGGGCTTTAACGGTGGCCTGGAATGTCCTTTTCTTCGGCCAGCTGCGCTGTCAAATTCCAAGAAAGCCTCTCGTGGCTGGAACACTGGGATTATATACATAGGGATTCCTGCATGGAAACTCAATATCTCTGGTAAATTCTAGAGGGTCTACACCATTTCTTCTTGCATTCATTGTTTACTTCCATACTACTTTACATACCACTCCCGCATCAAAAAGAAACGAGTCCTGCCACTTCAGTGCCACTCAGCAGCAACGGTCACGTGTTTTCACCCGCTTCACGGCTTCGCATAGAAACACCAAGCGAGCTGCTCATAGCTGCACTGCCAGTGCAACAAAAAAAATATGATCTTGGCATATCCTGGCTTTCTGCGCCAAAGTGTATGTTCTCCGGTAAAACCACAAAAGGTAGAAACAAAAAAATGGAACATGACAATCTAGAAACAGAACGTCATCTGCACTTTAGTCCAGGAACTTCCCGCTTCGAATCAGGTTGCCCTTGTTTTCCTTTGACGGAATAAGAATAATCATAGATGAATCAAATAATATACAGTAAGGCTCAGTAAGGTATGTATATTGACTATATTATCAGATGAATCAATATACAGTCGCTACATGATGATCTATATGAACTTGAAGGATTATCCAGTGATTCCGCTACATCAAACGCTGGGCTCAATACTAAACCATCCTCACATGGTACGTCTATGGCAGGACCAACAGTGAGGCACCATCGAGCCCACAACTTTGGCCCGCCAAAGAACACGAGGACTGCCCTATGCCCTGCAGTAAACTCACATCAATAAACATTAATAAACATGCCTATGCCTTATAGATATGAACATCAATAAACATCAACCATTTGCAGATCATGTCAGATGAACTTTATGTACTCCAGCAGTCGTCACAGCATCAGCCTGGTGGCGTGTTGATCCCCCCAGCGAAATGGGGTCCATCTGAGTCCGACAAGGACATCTGATATGACAACAATCCAACCAGGTAAATAGATCAGGATATTTAACGTATAGCTCTAGAAAATCACCGTTTTTAATGGCTAAAATCATGAAACATTATCTATAAATATGGGCCATGTTCCATAGTTATGTTTCTTCACCAAAGGGTAGGTCAAGTAACCAAAAGTGGGATGGGCTAGGACGGTTATATAGGAGGTCCTAGATGTCAATGGATTGGTTTCAAGATGTTGAGAGGAAACTAAACCATGGCGTTTAAACCCAAATATGGGATGGTTAAACGGTATTTTTTCCGGTCAATTTTGGGAAGATATCGGGCATCATCCGTCGTTCCCAAGCTGTTAAATGTCCACCCACAGCTATATCGGAAAAAAGTGAGCAGCAATCAAGGTCGCTGGCAAGATGTTACTTGACTACGGCGACACCGAGTGCGCAAAATGGATCACATCACATCTGTAATTTTCAAAAGAAGTCAAAATATAGATATATAATTATATACCTATAACATCCTATAATATACAGTAAGGATCAGTAAGGTATGTATATTGACTGTAGCCACCACCCACAAAATCTGGAGTTCAATAGTCTTCAGCCACTGGCCCCAGCATATAGCATCAGGTGCGCCAGCACCATCTGGGTGGTGATTTTAGCCCATCAGCAAAAAAAACTCAGTGGGAATCATCATATATATTCATATATCACCATCCCATTTCTATGGGTGAAACATGATAAACTGGTAAACATATTAGAATGTTTGACACTTTTAAAACCACCAAACAAATAAATCCGCTATTGTTGATCGCAAAACCGTGCTTAGTCCTGACTGAAACGACATTTGATGAATCTGATGATCAATATCACTTCTTTACAATATTCTGCTTGCAATGGTTTGAACCAGTTTGATTCACTATCAAACTAAAAACACGGTCCCCAAATTGTCAGAAATCCACGATATTTCATCATATGTCTATTCACGGTCGATCTGGATAGTTGCCCCAATCCAGTTCCCATTCCCATCATTCCAACACCCGCCTTTGCCACAGTCCTGCGGGGTAGTTCACCAGCGTTTCCAGTGAAAGGATGGTGGTGAATCTAACTACAAAACTGTGTGATGTTATGGGTCAGTGTAGGTTGATGTAGGTTGTTTTTTTCATCGTTTTTTTACATCTCTAAGACATGAATGACCTGCGAGTATCTGTGGGTTCGAGGGGAGCACGCTCAGTTTCCTGGGTTCATTTTCGTAGAAACCCAGGCTCTGGATATTGGAAACATAAAGTGGCTGAAACGCTCGGCTTCAACAGCCACATTATCTTACTTAGTTGCCTTGCTCCCCCAAAACTCGAGACAACCCCTCAACTCCCTCATCCTCAGACATCTTCAACCTTTTTCCGCCGAATTTCAACATTTTTCCGTTTTTCCCGACATTTTCCCCAGTGCCAGCAGCTCCAAAAAGGTACAACTCACAACGCCTTCGTCACTTGCCGAGCGCCTTCGGCAGCAAGGTCTGCCGCTCCGCCTCGCGTTCGATCCACTGCCGCGCCTTGCCGTAGAGGATGCCGCCCAGCACCGTCAGGGATGCGCCCAGGATCTGAACCCAGTTCAAAGCCTTGGAATGGAGACCGTAGGCCTGGCCGAGCCATGGGAAAATCTATGGGAATTAATATGGAATTTATCTGGATATTATATTTAATATATATATATATGTATATGATGGTTGATCAAAATTCCTTTTTCCGGGAGCGGCCATTCTTCGCGAATAAAAATGTTTCTTTCGCGAAACTTTCGCGAACTCCATGTTTATCTTCCGCGGGACCCATGTTGGCCAACAACACCTCTTATGAAGATTCGTTCACCTGCCAAATTACGCCAGAAAATCACGGATCAACATGCAGCTAGCATCACAGAGTCCCTTCTCAGGACAGATTGTTGCTGACTAGGTTTTTTTGGCAAGGTTTACTGGCCCACCCCCTTCAACATGCACTTTGACTTTTGCCCACTCCTTCGCATAACTTTCGAGGAACTTTCGCGAAAATATCCCTATTCACAGACCCCGGCCATCAGCAGGAAAAGCGAACACCAGGGGCCTTGGTGTTTGGCTCTCGCAAAGCTTGGAAACTTGGCTACTGCATGTGGAGCTCGTTTCTTGAGACTTCAAACGGCATCATTAGGCAGTGACAGCGGCAGGTGCAAGGATGTGCTTCAGGACCATGGTGTGTGGCTGTCGCGAAGCCTCGCCTTTGGAAGCTCCGCTGCTACCTATGAAGGGCAAGGTGGTTGTCCACAAGCACCACCACACAGGGAACTGAACCAGAACCAAACCAAAATTCTCTGGTGCCCTTCTCCTGCCGGACCCCGGGCGGCAGTGGGTGGCAGCCCTTTGCATAATAATTATAATATCCAACTTTCGCGAAACTTTCGCAAAAAACATGTTACTTTCGCGAACTCGAAAGAAACTTTCGCGAAGGTTTCCAACATAACATGCACGGCTTTCGCAATTAAAACTCCTTACCAAGGACCTTTAGATCGATCACCATATATATATATGTATATATATCGGATGTCATGTGAAAGTAAGCATACTTATATAAGTTTTCAGTTTTTCAATGGATTGGTTTCAGGGGAAGGGAGTTCTTGCAAGTCTTCCCATATCTTCCCATCATTCAAGCCTGGGACACTGAAACAGCAGATCTTTTTTTTGCGCCAATGTTCATATGAGCTGTTGTCGAAACTCATTGTCTTCGCTAAGCTCTCGAAACTCGGGTATCGCTTTTGGGGCCCCTATCGCTACCCATAATTTTCTATTTTTGAAGGGAGAATATTAAATAAATTACTCTACTTCGTGTGATCCCCACCATGACATGTCAGGACGTATATTTGGACATATATTTAGTATATTCTGACATCCTATCTGACATATATTCTGGCATTCTATCTGGCATATATCCTGACATTCCACCTGGCATTCTATCTGGCAGTCTATCTGGCATTCTATCTGACATATTTTCTGACATTTCATCTGACATATATTCTGGCATTCTACCTGTCATTTATTCTGACATATATTCTGGCAATTCTATCTGACATATATTCTGGCATATATTCTGGCATTCTATCTGGCATTATATCTGACATATATTTTGGCATTCTATCTGACATATATTCTGGCATATATGTTGGCATTCTATCTGGCATTATATCTGACATATATTCTGGCATTCTATCTGACATATATTCTGGCATATATTCTGGCATTCTATCTGGCATTATATCTGACATATATTTTGGCATTCTATCTGACATATATTCTGGCATATATGTTGGCATTCTATCTGGCATTATATCTGACATTCTATCTGACATTCTATCTGGCAGTCTATCTGGCATTCTTTCTGGCATTCTTTCTGGCATTCTATCTGGCATTCTATCTGGCATCCTATCTGACATTCTATCTGGCATTCTATCTGGCATTCTTTCTGGCATTCTTTCTGGCATTCTATCTGGCATTCTATCTGGCATCCTATCTGACATTCTATCTGGCATTCTGTCTGGCAGTCTATCTGACATTCCTACATGAGGTCCGGCAGGGAACACTTGGCATGGATACTCGCGGTTGAGGTCCGGCAGGGAACACTGGACGCGGATGGTCGTGGTTAAGGTCCGGCAGGGAACACTGGGCGTGTATGGTCGTGGTTGAGGTCCGGCAGGGAACACTGGGCGTGGATGGTCGTGGTTGAGGTCCGGCAGGGAACACTGGGCGTGGATGGTCGTGGTTGAGGTCCGGCAGGGAACACTGGGCGTGGATGGTCGTGGTTGAGGTCCGACAGCGAACACTGTGGATCGCGAGTCGCAGTTGAGCAGGAGGACGAGGAGGACAACGAGAGGAGGAGGAGGAGAGGAGGAAGAGGCAGGAGGAGGCGGAGGAGGAGGAGGAGAAGGAGGAGGAGAAGGAGGAGGAGGCAACTGACATAAAATCTAACAACCCTCACCTGGCAGGTGGGGAACAAGAGGAATGGAAAAGGAAAAGAAGAGAAAGAAAGAGAAAGGAAAAGGAAAAGAACAGGAATAGGAAAGGAAGAGGAAAGGAAGAGGAAACGAAAAGGAAAGGAAGAGGAAAAGGAAAGGAAAAAGGAAAGGAAGAAAGGACGAGGAAAGGAAAAGAGGAAAGGAAAGGAGGAAAGGGTCTATTTGTGGTCTGGGGCTACTTTTTGAACAACTGAGCATCGCTATCGCTAGGGGTAGTGCTAATTTTGCCTCTTGCATGTACGTAACTTTGTATAAAACAACTTCAGACATGGACATAATGCACAATTATTATAGGTAGTATCAGTATCACTTTTTCGGGGGGCCTATCGCTACACGGTGTTTTGTGCACTTTCCAGACATGAGAGAACTCTCCTTATACAAGTAGCAGCATACCATAATTTTGACCGTACCTCACCTCATATGGCACATGTTTGATTAAAAATAGGAGGTGGCTAAAGCTTTCGAACCATTGGGGGGGAAGATCTCGGTTGAAGAGAATGAAGTTGACAGAACATGGTTGTTGAACGTTGAATGTCTGAATCTTCTCGCTATTCACACAAAACAACTGCGGAAAATATGGAACATGTTGCCTCTATCAGCGTCAATATCCTCAATTAACGTTTAAGTGTCCCTCATCCACATCACCAAATATCTTACCCTCCGGTATACTAACGTAGCTATGGAACATCCCCATGTTGAGAGGTAAATGGTATTTCTAAATGCCTCATGGCACCGGACCATAGCTACGTTTACCGGAGGCTTCCAGCTTTTTTTAAAAGTGCACCTCAATGCCGATGATCACGAACTTGTTGGCATTGATCATCACCAAGAAACTGGTTGCACTGATCAAACTCTGCGCCCAAATGCTGGTGTAACTGATCGTCAGACCAATGACCTATGCCGAGGACATCTTCCACCATTGTTGTTGCCGGGCATGTGCTAAGAGGCTCAAGACTCGAAACAGCAATTGGAAAGAGATGCCAGGGTTCTATAGCACCCACACCCAAAACATGACCACAAAAAGCATCAAATCCGAAAATGATAAATTGCGTTTGTTTCTGCATCTTTCTTGCGGGGGTATCATGAGATACCAAAGGCAGGGGTTCAAAGGCCAGATCTTGGGATCACCCCTGGTAGAATACCCTGGTAGAAACATGTAGAAACCATTACTTCTGTTGGGGCCTGGCCAGCGTGGATAGCAATTCCAAACTAGATTCATGGGATCCCTGGGGTACAGTATCCAAGAATGATTTTACCATTCCATTTAGCGAGGGGATTTCCCATTGCCACGTTTGAATACAAACCGGGCACTCATTTATCTTGCCATGTCTCTGGAGAAATGATATGACTTCCCCAACCTGAAAAGTTCACCGTGAGGCCGTTGTGTCATGTGAATCCAGATATATCTCCACATTAAGAAGTCTCATTATACCATCATGTTCGTTGGTTAAACCACTGTTCTTGTTGGTTAAATCCCTATGGCCCTATGTTTTGTTGGTTAAATCCCTATTTTTGTTGCTGAGAAACCACCAGGATTTCGGATTTCAGCTCAGCCAAGTGACGCACGTCATGGCGATGTAGAACTTATCCCAATGGTTTAAGGTGCCATAGACCAAGGGCAACTTCTCAATTTCCTGGTGACCAACCAATATGGGAGTTTCTTGAAATTTCTTGACATGGAGGATTCCCAAATCGCTATGATTGTATCAATATTCAAATGGTCTAATGGCTTGGATGAGTTGGGGATATTTGGTGGTACCACCATGGCTTAGGAAATGTTAACCCATGGTGTTCTGTTAAGGAAAACTAGACGACGGATGGCCCGAGAGCGTAGACGAGCAAAGTCTTCTGTTGCTAGTATGGAGACACTAAATTACAAGACAATATATTGAAGATGTATTATAGGCAGACGAGAAGAGTAGTTTCAAAACAATATATTACAAGTACAAGACAATAGTTTGCATCGTATCTTTCGTAAAGTTGCAGACAGACGCTTTTACACACAGAACTGTTTACAGACAGACGCTTTTATTATACACAGAGAGGCTTTTACACACGGACGCTTTTACACACAGAGCTTTTACACACAGACGCAAATACACACAGAGACTTTTACACACAAACACGTTTACACACAGACGCTTTTACACACAGACACTTTTACACACCAACACTTTTACACACCAACACTTTTACACACAAATATTTTTACACACAGACGCTTTTACACACAGACGCTTTTACACACAGAGACTTTTACACACAGACGTTTTTACACACAGACGCTTTTACACACAGACGCTTTTACACACAGACGCTTTTACACACAAACACTTTTACACACAAACACTTTTACACACAGAGACTTTTACACACAGAAGCTTTTACACACAGACGCTTTTACATACAAACCCTTTTCCACACAAACACTTTTACACACAAACACTTTTACACACAAACACTCTTACACACAGAAGCTTTTACACACAGACGCTTCTACAGACAGAGACTTTTACACACAAACGCTTTTACACACAGACGCTTTTACACAGAGACCCTTTTACATACAGACGATTTTACACACAGACGCTTTTACACACAGACGCTTTTACACACAAACGCTTTTACACACAAACGCTTTTACACACAGAGACTTTTACACGCAGACGCTTTTACACACAGAAGCTTTAACACACAGAGACTTTTACACGCAGACGCTTTTACACACAGACGCTTTTACACACAGACGCTTTTACATTCAGACGCTTTTACACACAGACGCTTTTACACACAGACGCTTTTACACACAGACGCTTTTACACGCAGAAGCTTTTACACACAAACCCTTTTACACACAGACGCTTTACACACAGACGCTTTTACACACAGACGCTTTTACATTCAGACGCTTTTACACACAGACGCTTTTACACACAGAGGCTTTTACACTCAGAAGCTTTTACACGCAGAAGCTTTTACACACAAAAACTTTTACACACAGACGCTTTACACACAGACCCTTTTACACACAGACGCTTTACACACAGACCCTTTTACATACAGACGCTTTTACACACAGACGCTTTTACACACAGACGATTTTGCACACAGAGACTTTTACACACAGACCCTTTTACACACAGACGCTTTTACACACAGACGCTTTCACACACAGCCGCTTTGACACACAGACACTTTTACACACAGACGCTTTTACACACAGACGCTTTTACACACAGACGCTTTTAGACACAGACGCTTTTACACACAAACACTTTTACACAAACACTTTTACACACAGACGCTTTTACACACAGTCGCTTTTACATACAGACACTTTCACACACAGCCGCTTTGACACACAGACACTTTTACACACAGACGCTTTTACACACAGACGCTTTTACACACAGACGCTTTTTCACACAGCACTTTCACACACAGAGGCTTTTACACACAGAAGCTTTTACACACAGAGGCTTTTACACACAGAAGCTTTTACACACAGGCGCTTTTACACACAGACGCTTGTACACACAGATGCTTTTACACAAGACGCTTTTACACACAGATGTCTTTACAGACAGATGCCTTTACACACAGATGCCTTCACACACAGACGCCTTTACACACAGATGCTTTTACACAAGACGCTTTTACACACAGATGTCTTTACACACAGATGCCTTTACACACAGACGTCTTTGCACACAGACGCTTTTACACACAGACGCTTTTACACAAGACGCTTTTACACACAGATGCCTTTACACACAGATGCCTTCACACACAGACGCCTTTACACACAGATGCTTTTACACAAGACGCTTTTACACACAGATGTCTTTACACACAGATGCCTTTACACACAGACGTCTTTGCACACAGACGCTTTTACACACAGACGCTTTCACAGACAGGCTCCTTTACTCACAGACACTTTTACACACAGACGCTTTTACCCACAGACGCTTTTACACAAGACGCTTTTACACACAGATGCCTTTACACACAGATGCCTTCACACAGACGTCTTTACACACAGATGCTTTTACACAAGACGCTTTTACACACAGATGTCTTTACACACAGATGCCTTTACACACAGACGTCTTTGCACACAGACGCTTTTACACACAGACGCTTTCACAGACAGGCTCCTTTACTCACAGACACTTTTACACACAGACGCTTTTACCCACAGACGCTTTTACACAAGACGCTTTTACACACAGATGCCCTTACACACAGATGCCTTCACACACAGACACCTTTACACACAGATGCTTTTACACAAGACGCTTTTACACACAGATGTCTTTACACACAGATGCCTTTACACACAGACGTCTTTGCACACAGACGCTTTTACACACAGACTCACAGACACTTTTACACACAGAGGCTTTTACCCACAGACGCTTTTACACAAGACGCTTTTACACACAGATGTCTTTACACACAGATGCCTTTACACACAGACGTCTTTGCACACAGACGCTTTTACACACAGACGCTTTCACAGACAGGCTCCTTTACTCACAGACACTTTTACACACAGAGGCTTTTACCCACAGACGCTTTTACACAAGACGCTTTTATACACAGATGCCTTTACACACAGATGCCTTCACACACAGACGCCTTTACACACAGATGCTTTTACACAAGACGCTTTTACACGCAGATGTCTTTACACACAGATGCCTTTACACACAGACGTCTTTGCACACAGACGCTTTTACACACAGACGCTTTCACAGACAGGCTCCTTTACTCACAGACACTTTTACACACAGACGCTTTTACCCACAGACGCTTTTACACAAGACGCTTTTACACACAGATGCCTTTACACACAGATGCCTTCACACACAGACGCCTTTACACACAGATGCTTTTACACAAGACACTTTTACACACAGATGTCTTTACACACAGATGCCTTTACACACAGACGTCTTTGCACACAGACGCTTTTACACACAGACGCTTTCACAGACAGGCTCCTTTACTCACAGACACTTTTACACACAGAGGCTTTTACCCACAGACGCTTTTACACACAGACGCTTTCACAGAAAGGCTCCTTTACTCACAGACACTTTTACACACAGAGGCTTTTACCCACAGACGCTTTTACACAAGACGCTTTTACACACAGATGCCTTTACACACAGATTTCTTCACACACACATGCCTTTACACACAGATGCTTTTACACAAGACGCTTTTACACACAGATGTCTTTACAGACAGATGCCTTTACACACAGATGCCTTCACACACAGACGCCTTTACACACAGATGCTTTTACACAAGACGCTTTTACACACAGATGTCTTTACACACAGATGCCTTTACACACAGACGTCTTTGCACACAGACGCTTTTACACACAGACGCTTTTACACAAGACGCTTTTACACACAGATGCCTTTACACACAGATGCCTTCACACACAGACGCCTTTACACACAGATGCTTTTACACAAGACGCTTTTACACACAGATGTCTTTACACACAGATGCCTTTACACACAGACGTCTTTGCACACAGACGCTTTTACACACAGACGCTTTCACAGACAGGCTCCTTTACTCACAGACACTTTTACACACAGAGGCTTTTACCCACAGACGCTTTTACACAAGACGCTTTTACACACAGATGCCTTTACACACAGATGCCTTCACACACAGACTCCTTCACACACAGATGCTTTTACACAAGACGCTTTTACACACAGATGTCTTTACACACAGATGCCTTTACACACAGACGTCTTTGCACACAGACGCTTTTACACACAGACGCTTTCACAGACAGGCTCATTTACTCACAGGCACTTTTACACACAAAGGCTTTTACCCACAGACGCTTTTACACAAGACGCTTTTACACACAGACGTTTTCACAGACAGGAAGAACCCTTCGCGCAGACGCTCTCGGGAAAAGTTGGAAACCTGGAAAATATAGGGGAAGCATTGTCTACCTATACCACCCTGGGAACATCTTTCTATAGTTGTTTCATTTTGTAGGGTTTGCAAAATTTGATAGATGTTGAACGTTATCAAATCAGTGCTGTGGGCCCTCGGGGTCTATCGCTTTTGCGCTTGGCGTCTGGATGCTGCAGCACTTCTCAACGGCGCTATATATTGAACGTTATCACTGGAATATACTTTATAGAGTAATTTCTATGTTTCATCACCCCCACAAATAGTTCCTCCGGTAATCAAGCATGGTTTATGGAGCATTCTCCCATCTAAATGCCCATGTATAAGTTTTTTCCCAGCTAGAGGGCAATTCCAACATTGCACGTTTGGTAGTTGATACACTCTCCATATATCAAGCTATGTCAAGCTGCTTTATCAAACTATATCAAGGTATATTACATGCAGCTATATAAAACTATATATATATGTATTTATCTATTTTTTATTCATTTTTTATGAATTTATTAAATTTATTTATTTATTTTATTTAATTTGATATATATATATATAGATCTTAAATATTTTCCTTTATATATATATATCTTATTTATATTAATTATATATATATAAATTATCAAACTAAATGAAACTATCTGAATTATTTGGATAAATTATATTCACCTCACCGCGAGTTTCGGTTATTTTCAGCTTGGTGAAAAATATTTCAGCAAAAACCCATAAAACTTGACATTTCCCAATTTCTATCATCGATTAGCCATCTATATGAAACTATATATATATATTTGCACACTCACACACACACTTCTATGCGCTAAGGTGTTGTTGTTTCATGTTCAACCACCAACCAGGTCGATATAAATATAAATTTTGACAATGGTACCCGCCATACGGTCACCCAATGAGGGCACAGCTGGCGGCATGTTCGAGCACGGCTGTTCGTTGTGATATGTTACGTTTTTTTTGCTCAGAATTCAAACTGACAATGTATCCTCCCCAATGTCTAGACAATTTTTTTTTACCACGTTTTTTTTACCAGAAAATCGCCCGAGGTTGCTGCATATATGATTAGTGGCTGAAGCCTTCGTAGTTTGGTGAAAATCCATGAGGTGAAAAACTTGCACCGACGTGCTGCCGGATTTCCTGAAGCGAATCTGGTGCGGGAGGGGTGGGAAAGGGTTGATTCATCACCTTTGGATGAGGCATGGCATATGCAGACAATTTCAGACATACGTACCATTACATATTTTGATGTACAGTTATATATGTTATAGATTGTTATAGTCAGTTTAGAACCCACAGCTACATAGTCAGAAATGCATTGAAATATTGAATGTCCCTTCTATTCCAAGGGTGGGTTCCCGTGACCGTGAGGAAACCCATGGCTCTTTGACGCAACGATTTGAGTTTTAGTCCTCAGTTATGCCCCCACATATGATATGAATAGAACTGAATATAATATATGCAATATATAATTTTAATATGCCATGATGTTGTGGCATGAGCCGACCCTACACCATACACACAGCGATATGTGGGTCCAAGTTGTGTTTCTACTTCACTTAATCATCTTAATCAGTACTTAATCTTCAGAGGTGACACCACTATGCAGGGAGTCATGGAAGTTCCCATGTGTTTTGTTCAAATTTGTTCCACCGATTCTATTTTATTTTTTCCTACAAACATACGGAATCCATGGATGGGATGTTTACTCACAACAGTACAGATGTTTGTTGAATGTGCAATGATATAGTATAACCGTGCATACTCACGTATAGTCATTCTCATGTAATATCAGCCCCGCAATAGTTAATCCCTGGGCTGTCAAATTGGAGGTGTACGGTTTTGATAGCAGATGAACTCGCTGTTCGAGGGTTAACCATGGTTAACAATAATTCACCACCCTCATTAACACGCCAGGTTTATTAATTCGGGGTTGACACTAGATGTCACCCACGATTCAACAACATATTATTCTTGGAACCCATCAAATTTACTATCGAATCTTATTATTTTATAGAAACAATTTATAGGTTCTCTTGGTTTCAATCCCTATTTATGCATATATATATATATTGTATTGTGTAGGAAAAATATGGAAAATCACCCTTTCAGATCATTTTCCTACAAAAGTTGGCGGATTTCTTCGGCCGGTCGGCCTTGAGATCCTTCCGGACACCAGCATCGCGCCTGCTGCTGCGTGTGCAGAGGACCCCGGCAGGCTGTGGCTATGTGTATCTACTTGTGTTTGTACATGATTATGTGTATATATATATATATATATACGCACATAGTATAGATTTAAAAATGGAAGCATGGAGATCCATCGTTTCTTACTCCAAGCCAAACAGCGCCCTGAAATCATGGTTTTGTTTTTTTTTAAGGACCAAAAACCGGTGAAACCAACTTGGCCACGAAATGTATTTGTATGTTTATTGGTTTCGTGAGACGTTTTCTGAAAACCATTGTTTCATACTACCTGCTAGGTCTACAAGGCTCCAAATTGTGACTGTGGTGTTTTTCCGCACACTGATTTTTGTGGATTTTCCCGGGAACGACAATTTGGGCAGTTTTGGATTGACTCAGTGGCGGCTTCTTTGGATGGGCCGTGGGGTTGGTGGATTGGTCAGTAGCTGGTTATGCTGAACTCTTTCCGTTCAAAAGACCAACAGCCCTGGGGCTCATGGGTACCCAGCTGGAACCTCAGCAACAAAAAGCCAGGCTGGCCAGTCGGCAAGGCCTTCCAGTTGTAAATTCCTCTCAGCTGATTTGGATGTTGGTTGATCATATTTATATACATTTATATACCCTCTGATACCCACTGGTAATTTACATAGCCGCAGAACATGGCCCGCAATATTGAATAATTAAGTTAAGCAAATCATCGAACTAAAAGGCCAAGTTTCCATGGCACAATGTTAAATTCCCAGATGGTATATAAACTGTTATCAACATGTATCAACAATATATATATATACATACATATTCCAATGTATATGTGTATTACCCATGTAACATTATATGTGTATCCCAGTCTTGGGGTAAAACAGCCCATGACTTCATGGCTTTCCTTTCTTCCGCATCCAGTCGACGAGGATTACGAACAGCGCCTTTGCAAAGTGCTTGAGGAGGAGCTGCTCTCCGTCTCCAACAGAATATATGGGGAATGACATGCTTCCAATATCTATGATAAGATTATACTGGTATAGTTTGGTATAGTAACACCCCAAAAAAGATAGACACGTGATATTGTAAACATCGCTATTTTAACGCTCTATCTATTTGGTGGGGTAATTACTATGTATATGTGTATATATATCATATATACATATACATGCATATATAATCATATGCCACCGTCAAAAGTTGGATTTAGCCACCATATATGAAGGGGATATTCTTGGGGATATTTGCCAGATTTCATTGGATTATAACCAATGAAATCGAAAAAATATGGGTCATCAATCCATGCCCATCATGCCATTATGGGATGACATTGGGATGACTTGGATGACTCGGGGAGGCCGATTTTAAGACCCAAATGGCAACCGGTTGGGTTGCCAAGATCATTTGGTCAAGAAATTGTGTTTTTAATTCCCAATTGAAATTCAAAAACCATGAAAACATGCGACAAAAGACTGGTGTGACTCCCAAATGATACCGATCCAATGAACAGGATTTGAAGCCCAGAACTCACTAAGGCTGATTTGTTGAGAATTAGGGTAAACAACGATTTACTATGGCTTTAATTCAACACATGAGGGGTTTCTAATAGGATATCCGAGATATGTACCGATTAGTCATTGTTGTCCCAATGGCATAATGGCCACAACTTCGGAAAAAGAAACCTTCATTTTCAGATAGCTGGTGAAAACTCAGCCATTTTAGTTCTCTACATTCATCTATTGGAAAACCCTTTGAAAATGGATGATTTGGGGGTACCCCCATTTCAAGAAACTTCCATATATAACCATTGGTTGGTTCCATTTAAGAGATATGGTTGAGTTTGCTCCACGGCATGGCAGGAAAGTGGCCCCCATTTGGTGACCTTTGGACTAGGCGGGAAGCAGATGGCGATGTTTTTTTTCAGCAACACGATGTTTGATGGCTAACTTAAGTGTGATTTGCATACGATCATACATACATGTAATTACATGTATATTACATATGTATTGCCTTTGCAGTATTTATGTAAATTACATACATACCAATTGATCGGTTTAGTAAGCCAGTAAGCACAATCCAGTCTCGCTTGACTGACAATATCTTTAATGAAGAGCTCTGTTTGTTGGTGGGAAAATGGGTTGCTGGTGGATCAGTGAGGCTAACTGCTATAGACCAGTGAGGGAATCCCTAAAAAAACAATGTATAAGGGCCGGACAGAAAGGTTTTACCAGCCCGAACCGAAGTAAGTGGTGCTAGCAAGCGATTGTTGGGACTTTCGGTAAGGACTCCTCACCATTTAATTCTTGATGCTGCAGGAAAACGCATTCACTTATTATGCTGCTCATTCTACCAACCTGTTAGTGTTTGATTCTGAAACAAGAATATTATATAGGCCAAATTTGAGTTATCCTTAGCTGTTTTGCATAAGCTTAAAAATATGCCCTCCGGGCTTGTCCAAAAGCGGAGTATACCCCAAATCCATCCAAATCCACTGATGAATCATCAGAATCATCATAGTGCCCAGGCCTTCATCGGATTTTTGTTGGGGTCAACCCACTAAAGCCAGGTGGAGATGGTCACATTGCCAGCGTCTTTCCTGAGTGGTACCAAAGTGTGCCCGACCGTTGGCAGCAGCTGATCCAGAAGCAGCTTGGCCCATCGTTCGAACACCAGCGGAACGGGAACATGGGGAGAAACATGGGATTTCTGGTTGACTTTGAGTCCTACTTCCGATGATACGATCAATATGTGAGCAGCATGAGGTTCAATTTGGATATCCTTAATTGGAAATGATGTGTTCTCCCTGCAAGGTTTACATATAATATAGATGATGTGTTTTATGACAGTTGTTTTTCAAATTAGTTTTGAGTGTCAATAAATATTCCTCAGGTTTTTTGAAATGTCTTCTGAATGAACAATGGGGGCTTTCCTCAAAGTTTTTTTTCTAGAACATTGGTATGTGGTTCCTCTGCATTTCAGCTTATACAGCATGGAAATGAGTCAATCATGGGGTATACCAACCATGGTATTGACACTAAAATGAACCATCTGAACTCACCTTGAATGTTCATATGCCATAGTATATTTCTGTTAGTATGTGTATGTACCTATGAGGACGGACCTATAGAATACTATAGATGATAATTAATATGTTTAGGATTGTACATATTGTATAGGAGATGGTACATATCTACTATACATGAATATATTACATGATTTTAATTAATATACATTGTATATGTGATGGTATCAAATATTACACACATGTATTTGCAAATATATATATATGGTATTTAGATATTTTAGTGGATGGTATTTACATCATAAACAGATGTGAACATTCATACGGCCATCCGGCCGGACCTCGGACGATGACCTGGTGAGTCACTCAGGAAACGCGCCGTGCTGGTGACCGAGACCTCGAAATTTGAGGCCTGGGCGTTGCTTAAAAATATGCACCACGAAGTGGTTTCTGTGGTGTGCAACCTCCATGATCTTATATATACTCGTATATAATATATATATATACCATAAACATCCATTAACCCCATAGTTATTGGAGTTAGAAACCAACTTAGCCTATGGGTCACAACCTTGTGCATCGTTTATATACATAGCGACACTTTGTTAGGTGTATACAAAGTTTGTGCATTGTGGCAAATTATTGCGACGGCGCCAATGGACGGGTTGCTCATTTTGATTCATTTCTTCATGTTTTTTGGTTGTTTGTTGGGCGGCTGAGGCCAATAATGTTCGCTATTTGCTGTGTCAGATACAAATTGCCCAAAAGTTTACCCACGCTGCTAGGGTTGATACGCAGCTTCGACATTTCCACACATGCTACTGATCTGTGGTTTTCACCACCGAGAATGAACATGCACTCGTTGCAACGACACAATATAATATAATATAATATATATATATATACACTGTAATTTTATGTTTTTTTAAAATGTAATGTCCATTTCCAAGTCACACTCAGACACAAAATTAATCCCCTCATTGTCATGTCATATTGCTATAACCCAAAAACACAAACACCATCAATCATCACGTATTGTGGTCAAATCATCAAAATCAAATACACTTAGTCGGTAACCCTCACAAGGGCGCCCAACATCTTATCTTCAAAAAGCAACTTACTGTAAAGAAGTCAACATACAACATTACAACATATATATATATATAACATGTATACATACACATATCAATCAGTCAACCAATCAACCAATGAACCATTCAATCAATCTATCAATCTATCAATGTATCAATCTATCTAATATATATATATATATTTATTTATCTATCTATCTAATCTATCTATCTATCTATCTATCTATCTATCTATCTATCTATATATCTATCGATCTATCTATCTATCTATCTATCTATCTATCTATCTATCTATCTATCTATCTATCTATCTATCTATCTATCTATCTATCTATCTATCTATCTATCTATCTATCTATCTATCTACCTATCTATCTATCTATCTATCTATCTATCTATCTATCTATCTACCTACCTATCTATCTATCTATCTATCTGTCGATCTGTCTATCTGTCTGTCTGTCTATCTACCTGTCTATCTACCTATCTATCTATCTACCTACCTATCTATCTATCTATCTATCTATCTCTCTATCTCTCTATCTGTCTATATGTCTATCTGCCTATCTGTCGATCTGTCTTTCTGTCTATCTATCTATCTATCGATCGATCTATCTATCTATCAATCTATCTAACAACTTAAAGAAGCCAACATATCTACGTATATACATGCACGTACATACATACCTACCTACCTACATACATACATACATACATACATACATAATACATACATAATACATACATACATACATAATACATACAGACATGTATATATATATATATACATATATATATATATATGCAGGTAGCAATGGCAGCGCCCTTCCTATTTGTTTCTGGCAACAGGGGGGCCTGAGCCCAGATGTACCGAATGTGAGTACTTTGGGATAATAGAGTTCGTGTTAAACTCGCATGCCCCGGACTCCCCCTAGTGAGAACCTGACCGAGTAGAGGATTCAAAAAAAAGGAAACCAAAACGCCACGCCGACATGTTACCCCCTTCGATTCACTCCAGCACATTTAAGCCATTTCGAATCCTACGTTTTCCCGAAAACATGTTGACATCATGAACAATTCTCCAGTGCTGTCCCAACTGAATAAACTTGCTCATTTGGATATCCTCATCTTTCTTGGTCAAGGTATTGGCCAACATCGCTTGTGAGCTGACCCACCTCACTTTGAGTCCCGTCCTGTTTTGTGAATCTTTCACAGTCAGCATTTCTAAGTCGACCCTCCTTTCCTTACCTTTTGGGGTGATATAAGGCTTGTCCAAGTGGTCATAGGCATTTCGTGAGTCCGTGATCATGACCCCACCAACCTTAGCCACATGTGTGTCAATATCATGAAGGTCCGGCATGTGTCCCATGATTTCTGACCACTGAAACCGCAACAAATACAAGATGTCCTCACCGTCCACCATCGCTCTTGCTTCAGCCGATCCTGGTGACCTACAGACCCTGTCTATTTTACCACTTTGCCAAAACCAAGGAGAAACACGATCAACTTCACCCATTTCCAACCGTTTTCCAGACATACCAATAAAGATACCTTTCGTACTACTTCCATCATGTCTGTTTTGAGAACTGGCATCCGTCCAACAGAAAATCTCAGGTTGTTCAGAAACATCAAAAGGAAAGATTCTCATGGGTTCTTTGGAAACTGATTTCATTTTGTGAAAAAGGCTGTTAACATCCAACAGAGTTTGAACAGTACTTCTTGACACTTCCGAAAGGTACAAACTCACATAAGCCGAAAACCGATAACCAACTTGACTGGTGTGCCAACTGAGTGCTCCCAACAAACCCCTCAGTTCTGTTTTTTCCTTTTCCGTGGTCTCCTCTTTGGGATACCGTTTTCTGTCTCTTGAAATTTGTATTTCTTGAACTTCCTCCAAGTAATTCACTTGGTCTAGGATATATCCACCAGTTTTCTCTTCTTGAATTCTCACACCACACTGAACAAAGTCTCCTTGTTCCCATTCTTGCCATTGGAATCTCTTCTTGATCCCTTGTTTGATGTCTTGCCATTTTTGGCTGTCTTCCCGACCAGTAAAAAGAAAATCATCTACATGTCCAGATATCAGCGCGATAGTTTCTCCATTTTCAGTCAACTTCCAAAAACAAGGGTCCGAGTATAGTTGAGTAAAGCCAACAGATCTTAGATAGTCATTCATGGTTTCAAACCATTCAATCGGGGCCTCCACCAAGCCGTAGCAGGCCTTCTTCATCTTGACGATGGATTGGCGTTGTAGTCCCATCGCCTCACAGATCTCATCCGTTGGTATCAAAAACAGTTCTCTTGCAAATTCTCGACCTTGTAAAAAAGCTGCTGAAACATCACCCTTTTGTACCAGTGCTTTGTTGTTAGCTGCCCACTGTAAAAACAGTTGTCTACTATGCCGAGTCATTGTTGGTGCAAACGTTGGTCTGTTGGCATAGTCTGGATCCATGTACCCCAGCACAACTGCTCGGGCTTTGGGCTTGACACCTCCGTCGTCTTTCTTTTTCCATGTCAGAACCCATCGCATTTTGAGAGCTTGTTGTCGGTTTGGTCGTAGACCTTCAGGAATTGCCTCAAGGGCCTTTGCCGCAATAAAACGATCTACCTCAATACTTTTTGCTCCTTTGAATTGTTCATGTTCTTCTTGACTCAGATGACGTTCAGAGACTTCGATGCTCCTTCTCTTCAGAGCACTGATGAAATAGGACTCGCTGTCCCTGAAAAATCTCTTCCATGACCGTTGATTGTGTGGCATGTCAAACTCGACTTCCACACAGGCTTTTTCATCATTCCAAAAAACTGTTGAGTCAGTGTGTGTCCAAAAGCTTTCTTCAACTTCTTCTACCCAGGGAGCGCCAGTGAACATTTGGATACCACCCTTCTTTGGACTTCGACTTCTAGCTGTCCTCGTCAATCTTGGCATGTCAGTGTTGACTCCCTCGGTGTTCCATTTAGGAAACTCCTGAAGTAGGTCTTTGTCGCTGTCAAAGTCTGTCTCCATGTTGTCAGGTGGTGCATGATGGTGTGGTGGCAGTTTGTCACTGTATCTTTTCCTGCCTGTCGGATGATCTTCGATCTCTTGTGGCTCAACTGATGACCTCTTCGCAGCTGAAGGGCCCTTCGCAGTGTGGTCCCAATATTCTCCTTTCTTCAGTTCTTGTGTGATGTTGGTGAAGGTCCATGGCAATCGTGGTGGAGAGTTTATCTCATGTAGGCACTGTTCTCTCACGGATGCGGGTCTAATTTGTTCCGCCGCAACTTTCACCAGTTTAGTTCCCCTCACCAGCCAGATCACACTTGTTGGATGTAGGTTGTTGTCCTCATCTCGCTTGGTCTCAGCTGCTAAAACACGAGCAGGTCCCACATAGTTCCCTCTTGTCCAGGAATTCAATTTGTCAGAGTTTGAGTTCTGCACTCTCCAATAAAAAACGAGGTCGCCTGGAAGGATTGTTTTTGGAGTGCGGTGTTTTGAGTTTCTTGCCCTTGTCAATTTCTCTTGTAATTGCCAGTCTATAAAGACCTTCTCCGCCTGGTTTCTCAAACTTTGTGCTACCTCCACTTCTCCTTCTGGGTCTTGCAGTAATTCCATAGGCAGGTCATGTAGTCTTTCAGAAAAAACTCTCCCATCACTGTCAGGACACCTACCCAGAGCATGCTGATACGGGCTGTATCCCCGTACCTGTTCACGTTGGTTCCAAACATATGTTGCATGTGGCAGCAAACTATGGATATCTAGTTCATCATCAAGAGACATTTTCGTCAGGAGTTCTTTGATCCATGCTATGCTTCGTTCCACATGTGAAAGGTTCCAGTGTGCTTCTGCAGGAATGGTGTCAGGAAAAACGCCCTGCTGGTCGAAATACTGACGAATCTCATGTGACCTGAGAGCGCCTTCGGGGTCCAGTCTCACCACATCAGGGATTCCAAAATATGGTTTCCATTTTTCTTCAAAAATCTTGGTGTAATCCGTGGCCTTGACCCCTTTTCCCTCAACTTTGACCAGGTGAGTGACCATAAACCGACTTGCTTCATCCAAAAGAACTACAAACTGAATTTGTTGTCGGGTTTTAGGATGCCGCCAAAACCCAGCATCCATTTGAACACTCCTCCAACGGGCCACATTGACATTCAAGGTGGCTTGCAGTCGTGGGTCTGGTCGTTTTCTCTCTTCACATGAGCTACATCTAAACTGATTGGCAAGTTCGAGAACCTCAGGGTGTACCTTCTTACTCTTAAGGGCTTGAACCAAAACGTGTTTACTGCCATGACCAGTGGAAGCATGAATGAGAGAGATATCCCGTTGCGCTTTGCGACGCTCCTCTGGCGTCAGGGGTCTGTGTTTTTGTTCCTCAGTCATGAAAATCACACCATGTTGGTCTTTCATACAATTGAAACAAGTAAGTTCACGATTCCAATTTTTGATCATGCGACACTCACACTTGGCAGCATGTTTGGGTTCTTGTGGATGTCTCGTGTCCATGTCATCATGTTCATGATCATGTTCCGTGTCATGTGTGTGGCTGACCGGCTGGGACCCTCTGGATGTGTGGTACACATGACCCTCATCCCCAAACCAACATTTGAGATTTTCAGGGTTACCCAAACACTTCATATGTCGAACCACTCTACGAACCATTTCGGGGGTATAGAAAGCGGTAGTTCTCGTCATCGACCCTTCGCATGGTGCATGTTGGTACCCTGAACCACATTGACATGGAGCATGAATAGCTGACGCTAACTGATGATTCGTGCATTCCAGTCTCCATTCCTTTCCCAAAAGTTTCTGGGTTTTGGGGTTCTTGAGATTCACCTGACATCCCGCAATAATCGCAGTTTGGGTTTGATGTCTATTGCGCCACTTATCCATGGGTTCCCATTTCCAAGCTCTGCATCGCCGGCTCCATTCCCAGACCACATCACAACCCAAATGACGTGCCGCATCTGCAATCACGAGACCCCCAATGTGCTGTTTCCTAGCCTCATTCTGTTTTCGTTTCAACGTTTCGATTTGTTCGGGGTTTCTCTGATTACAGTTTTGCATGGGAGAAAACGCACCACATTCAGTAGATATCCAAACATAACGAGGTCTATGTTTTTCAATGAACTTGACACACCTACGGACACCTTCACCTGTTGACAAATCATGGTCATTCCAAATGGAGAGACGGGCTGCAGTCAGCCCTTGTTTTTGCACCTCTTCGGACAGTGCAGAGTCTTGAGAACAAGCAATCTCGACCAGAAAAAGTTTCTGATCTTGGCCATTTGAAATCAACGCCTCCCAGGCGTCAGGTATGATACATTTGCCACACTCATGAAGGGCCTGAGCTTTGGCATGGGTCAGAGATCTCACTTCTGATTCTCCACTTTCACATATCCCTCGGTCGATGCCACACTGCGGGACTTGCGAGGGGCCTCGCGCATCTCCTCTTGCATCTCGGTCATGTTCTTGACCAATTGCTGCAGAGTTTCTTTCATCTCCTTGATGTCCGAAGCGTTGGACGCCTGAGAGCTCTTGCTCTTGGCGCTCTTCACTGGGCTGTTCGGTTCTGCCACTGGAATTTTCTTGGTGCGGTTCACGAACTGGTTCATCTCTCCCAGGGACTTCTCGCTCAGCATCTGTGCATGCTCTTGGTTGATCACTTCCTCTTTGACATCCATTCTGGTCACCCAATGCACCAACTGGCGAAGCTGCCACCCTGGGTTCTCGCTCCGGTCCACCTCCTCGATGGCCCACTTGATGTAGTCCGGTGAGGTGTGAGCAATCTCCTCGAAGGACATTCCGTTGCAACGACCCCCGTAGTGGTAGGTGGTCGAGGCTGTGCCGTTCTGAATGATCCACTGCTTGAGGTGGAGACGAAGGTCTCCCACACGGGCTTTCTCCCACAGTGGAATGCCACGCTCGAGGCACATCTCCTTGAGCTGGTCCAACTTGGCCTGGTTGATGGTGGTCATCACATCTTGCTGACCCTTGGTCTCGCTGATGAGTCCGACCGCAATGCGGTTCTCGCGGACCAGGACTTTCAACTCGGCCACTGTGAACTCTTTGGGGTTCGTCACTGGATGCCCAAAAGCTGCCAACTCTGCTAAGCACTCCGACTTGATCATGAGATAGTGTGGTTTCATCGCGTTGTTGCCCCAAGTGGTCACCTTGTTGGTCGCCATGATCACTGGAAAGAGATAGTGACCTAGGTGTTGTAAAGCTGACCTTTTTGGAACTTTCAAACGGCTGCGGGGACGGCGTGATCATGTGAATATGTTGAGAAACCACATGGCTCATGCTTCCCAAGTCTTGAACCCTACCGTTGGAAACCGTTTTATGCTGGTGTTTGACATGTACCTGAACCTCATGACCTTGTTGTTTAGGCTGGAGTGAGTCTATGTCAGTAACACCGGACAGGCCTGAAATCATTTGATCCCCACACTCAGGCGCAGGCTCACCTGAGCTGAGTCCGGTTTCCTATTCTACCAGCTGAGCCAGGCTGTGCACTGCCTGGGCTAAGGGCTTTCCCTTGGACATGAAATCTTCGGCTAATGGTATCAGCTGGTGTCCGGCTACGGACCTCTGAAGTGCAATCAATTTCTTGGGGTTGACATCACTGAAAATCGCCTGATCATTCCTGAAATCAACGATTGCACCTAGACGCCTCAAAGTGTCTACGGAGATCAAAACTGGGGCATTGCCCTGATCTAGCGCATGAATTTTCAGGCTCATGGGCTTCTCTTTGGTGGGCACCTTGAAGTAGCAGGTGGATACGCAGCGGCCACGATGGCTATTCCCAAAACCAAAAGTGGGTTGTTCACTCAAGTCCACCTTGCTGATGCCTTGGTGGTCTTTCTCCTTGCACTTCTCTTCCAGACATTCCAGCGCCTTGATGGACGCCATTGTCTTGGTGGCTCCTCCATCGAGGACCCCATAGCCGGCCATCATAGCATCCTGAGTGCTCATGTGAGTGCCAGAGAAGCACACGGGATCTTCGCTGCTCCAGGTCTGGCCATAGATGAACTCAGAGTGTTCCACTTCTTCCGCTTCAAAGGTTTTCTGCTCTCCACCTGAGCTCTGAGATTTCTGGGGACAATCCTTGGTGTCGTGGTTCTTGCCGCAGCGGGCGCACGGTCCACCACCCTTGGTGAAATTGCTGCCCTTGCCGCGGAAGCGGTCTCGATCATTGGACTTGCCTTTTCCTTTGCCAAAATGGCTGGAGTTGAAGAAACGGCGGCCCATTCTGACCTCATGTTGTTTGGCCCTCGCTTCTCGCAAGGTCTGTCGACCCTGTTGGATTTGCATCCAGGCCGCCTCTGCATCAGCTTTGGCTTGCTGATAGAAGGCCATGTCCTCTTCAGACAATGTCTCATAGAAGGCCTCGTCCTCATCGCCAAAGTTGATCTCGTCTTCCTGGTCCATCTCCTCGTCTCCATAGAGAGCATGCCTGGAGTCTCCATCTTTCCGACGGATCATGTCATCGGTGAAGTGGCTGCGAAGGGCTGACTCGACAGCCTGGAGACTAAAGTCGTTCTTCACCTCAGACTGGATCAGTGATCGCTCAAGGTGATCAATGTTCGCCTTCTCCAACAGCAGCCATCCTTTGATGACATCCGGTAGGATCTCCACGAAGTCCTCATCATCTTCTTCTGGATCTTCAGCCAAGTCTTCATCATCCTCATCTGGTTGATACTGGACTCCTCCAGGATACCAAGCATCTTGGTACCAGGCGGGATCCATCCAGCCTGTGGTCCAATACCACCAGTCATCATAATCATCCCAACGTTCTCCTTCTTCTGCATCTCCCTCTGGCGGCTCATCTGCTTCAGCGGGATCCTGGTCACCACTGATGCCTTCGGAGGCCAGGTCACTTGTGCCCCCCTGTCTACCTGACCTCTCTGATCTGGAGTCAGTGAGGGTCAGTGCAGAGGAACGGGAGAGTCGACGTTCTGAATGCCAATTGGTCTTGTGGTCCTTCTTCTTGAGCATCTTTCGTTCCTTCATGACTCTAGTCAAGGCCTTGCATGTCTTGGCATACTCCTCACGGTGTCTCACGCAGAAAGCAGCCATGGACTCACCTCGACGGCGCCGAAGGACTTTGAAGTATGCTCTCAACTGGTTGGCAATCTCGGGAAGGGCTGGCTCAGACATGCTGCTGCGCAAGCACCGCAACAGCTTGTCCACTCCATTGCTATGTGACAGCCATCCTTTTCTCTTGCTACTGATAGCTGCTTTCGCGGCTCCACTGAGCTCAGCCGCCAGCCTGGGCCCACAGAGGTAACGGTTTTCCCACTTAACCGTCTCCTCATAGAGCTGGGCTGACTTGCGATACTCAGTCCATGTCGCAGGGTTTCCATCCCATCCAGGAATGTTGTCCTTACCTTTGGTGACCGTCATGCGGTACTGATTGGGCTCTTCACGTGTCCGATACAGACACCACTGGATCCTCTCCCGCGCACGCTCGGCTCTTGCGGGAGCCCCACCCAGTTCTCACGGAACTGAGCAGGGCTCCGCTACCATGCAGGTAGCAATGGCAGCGCCCTTCCTATTTGTTTCTGGCAACAAGGGGGCCTGAGCCCAGATGTACCGAATGTGAGTACTTTGGGATAATAGAGTTCGTGTTAAACTCGCATATATATATATGGACCATATTGAGATTGCTGTTTCCATGTGTCATCGCCAGGTTCGCACGCGGCTCTGCGTGAATCTTCGGGTGATTCGCGAGGCTGCCATAATTTTCACCACGGAAATGGGTGAAGGTTCAAAGATTTAATGGGATTTAATGGGAATTCATAGAATTTAATAGGATTTCATAGAACTTATTGGGATGGATTTATTGGGATTTCATAGAACTTTTTGGGATTTAATGGGATTTAATGGGAATTCAACCAGCAACAACATGGATTTTAATGGGATTAACTGGGGTTTAATGGGAATTAACCACTCATAGGGCTTTAATGGGATTACACCATCAACAATAAATATATAAGGCATTTTATGGGATTTATGTAATCATACTTGGGGGCGCAGTTGGGCTGACTTTCACGGATATAACCATGGAATAATAACCTCAATTAAAGTTGAGAGAGAGAGATATATATATATATGCATGATAACAATGGTTATACAATCCTACTTATAACTGGAACTGCGTCCCGAAGTGGGTAATAAGTGGTGAACATATAGCTACCAATGGTGGCCAATGGAAGAGGTACCCGACGGCTCTGCCGTAGGTCAAACGTGGCAATGAAAAATCCAACATTATTTGTAGATAGGTTTCCCAATAAAACCTTCATTTATTGAGGCTTTCCCATGCAATATTTGATTTGATTACTGAAGGGTAATTATTAATGTATTTTTTTCTGAGTGACTATCAGCGTTGATTCCAAAAAGTGGGAATGTTGACCGTGATGACACGTAGATTACAAGTATATTTGTTAAAGATAGGATGTTGACATTAGTGTACGTAAATATTCAGATATTCGCCAAATGAATATGGATACTGATTAATGAGGTCGTTAGCGGCGAAATTTCCTTTTTATGACTGTGGCTCTCCCCAAATTGGAACAACTATGGTTTGTCTGAATGTGGGTTGGCATTTTCCGGTCACATTTGGCATTGATGAATTTCCTTTTACATTAACCTTGTGTAATTTCACATAGCTATTGAAATGGCATAAAATTGCCATTCATAGTTGATTTACCTATTAAAGAGCGTGATTTTCCATAGCTATGTTAGCTTACCAGAGAGTACACATAACTTAATTTTGAGGGCCAAACTCCAGTGGCAACTGGGACCCAATTGATTTTGAGTCATACCGGTTCGGGTGGAATTGACCATACTCAGAATGATTGTGTTCCAAAAAATGGAACCAATGTGACGGAAGGAGTGGCTAAACCAGGCTGAGCATGGAAGAACTTATATTACATAAATAAAATAATAATGTCTATATATATATATATATGCCCCACATCCAAACAACAACTGGTTTCAAGTCATGGTGGAAAAGACATGAAAAGACATGAAAAAACATGAAAAGACACCTTTTTCGAACAGTAGAACGCCAGTTTTTGACAACAAAAAATTTTGGGAATGAGTCAGATGAATTGGCGCGTTCCTTCAGATCCAACATTTTGCTACAGCACTATACAATCTGAACAGAAAACATGTATATATTTATAGTTATGGGTTGGATTTTTCCTTGGCCATTGTGCATTTTCACGAAAAGGGGTGACAGACAGACAAACACATTGTTTTTGTTTGGTTGTCTGTTTGTTCAAATCATGATGTTTGATTGTGCATGTTCTTGGCAAACAAACCGATGTATAGTACATACAGTATAGAAACTTAGGAAACTTAGGAAACTCGCAGATGTTGTCACGAAGACGAGTTTTCAAACTGCTCTGGTCATGCATATACCCACCAGGAGATTTGTAGTTTGTATTCTTTTGGCACAGGGGTTTCAGTACCAAATTAAATGTCCACACATTGTATATGTCTAAAAAATATTTTGCTTCATAATGTATTGAGATTTGTGATCTTAATGTTATGATCGACTTGGGGAACATGACATGGCGGGTATTGGATCACCCAGCCCTGCATCCAGCCCGGTAAACATCCCTGGGCGAGGCTGCCAACATTTTCGTGACGCTTCAAGAGGGTTCAGAAGAGGTGCGGCTCTGGGGCGTCCTGGCCACCGGAATTCACATTTCCTGTTTGTTGTCAATCAACATGCCCATAGGATCCATGTATGGTATATTTGCTAACATTTGGGGTATATTGATGGTAAATGTTACCATATATTGCATGGCATACATGGATCCTATGGGATATATCAACAATATCAACACTAATATTAATGAAATAAATCTGCAAACATCTGGGATTTTGTTGTGGATTTTGTGTTTTGCAAAATTGTCAGCGGCGAGGAAGCTAGAAAGTAATTCTTGCTAGGTACCATTGAATCAACCCTTCAACCTGCATCCCCTGTGCAACTATCTGGTTGCACAATGCCGTCATGTCACCCTCCCCGGTGTATTTTGCCTCAGTGGCTGAGCTGACATTCAAAACCGCACAAGAGGACTCATTGGAAATGAGAAGCTTAGATTTTTTATTGTTCCATATATTGGGAATGTCATAATCCCAACTTACTTTCATATTTTTCAGAGGGGTGAGTCAACCACCAATCAGATTTGTGTTTGTTGGATTTTCCCTGATTTTACCATAAGACTCACGCTGCTGTCTTCCCGGCGACCGCCGGTGGCGCAAAACTAGGCTTGGACACGAGTGAAACGCTCCTTCGACGAGGTCTTCGAAACGAAACTGCGCAATCCGCGATGAAAATGTTGATTTTAGTGGGACAATCCGGTATAAACGGATGTTTCTATGGTACAATCGGTGTGAGAAAATCTACTACAACTGGAGGTTTGTAGATGGGACAATCCGGAAAATACATGAAGGTTTGTAGCTGGGAAATTCATCGAACTATAGCTGAAGGATTTTTGCCGCCATGTTTGATTGCCAGTGAGGGTGCTTTGTATGCTTTCATATTTTATCAGATGATGATAAGTCATGTTTAGTCATATTATGTTGATAATATTCTAGTTGTATCTATTTTGGCATGCAAAGAGTATTGATGATTAGTCATGTTTAGCCCTCCATCATTCTCTCAGATAGGACTTGCAACTTGACCCTAGCTACTGGAGAGGGGCATCTGTTATTCCCCAATATCGATAGCTTGGTGTTGTTGTCTGTTCATGGTCAAGTGTTGATGTCTACTTGAGGTTCATTCCGATTCCCAGCTTCAGATAGTAATCAGATAGATTATTTTTTTTATCCGCCGTATTTTGTCTATATAGGTCAAACTTTCAACATGTGTTCTTCAAACGGGAACGGGTCAAACCAATCTGATGAGCTGCATTTACCAGTGGCTTTGACCCGCCTCAAAATTACTTATAGATTCCTCGTTGTTTACAATTGGTTAATTAATCTAAGAATTCTCCATGGTTTATATCAAGTTATGTATTTTTTACATATATTCCCAATGATTCCCACATGTGTTTGCGAATTCAATGTTTGTTACATTCATGTTTGGTTATTCATGGTTATAGAAAATAATAATTTATTTGAATCAGATCTTAATTGGATTACATTGGCATGGTCCATGGTTTATCATATGTCATGTCTCCGTAGATTCACATGTTTCCCCAAGTTCTTCAATGTTTTGTTATCATAATCATGTTTTGTCTGATGTATCCTCTAACGAATGGATTTGGGAATCTTGTTCTGTTGTTAACGTTATCTTAATGGATTCCTCTAATTTATCATTTCCCTACAGATTCCCATGATTTCCCCATATTGTTTACATGATTTGTTGCAGTGCTTTCTCCCCAACTGACATACAAAGCGCGTCGGCAGGAACGCTTCGGTGAGAAGCGACTGTCCGTCAAGAGAGCAAAGGCGTGTATGTTGGAGACTGTCCAAACAGATTTTTTGGGTTTCTTAAAATGGGGGGATCCCCAAGGCCGGTCTCAATATGAGAATGGCCATCCGTGACTTGGATGATTTGGGGTTACCCCCCATTTTAGGAAACCTTCATATATTCATGAATAGATGTATATATATATATATACATGTATATAGTCGTCCTGGAGTAGATAGAAGATGGGCATATTAAATCAAGAAAAAACACGTATACTAAAATGGGAATATGTTTGACAATCCCATATTGTATCCACGTGTGTATATATATATACATATATATATATAGGTGATTTGACTAAGGAGAATGTTGACCGACAAAAAAAATGACTCGTGGGAATTAGTGGGACAGTGGGACTTTCATGGTACAGTAATGGTGATCAATGGGACACTAATGGCAATTTAACCAAGTTTGTTATCGGGATGTCATGGGCATATTACCAATGGGGATGGATCAAAACCTACGTATAATATCATATTTTGGATGATCGTCCATTTACCAGCTATTTTTTGTGTTCAGATACAGAGTTTTGACCCGGCAAATGTTTTGCATCAAATAATTTAAATGGGTGTTGATGATTTTATATCAATTTATTTACCCACCAATTACATATCAGATTCCGAGGGCAGTGGGGGGTCATGCTCTTTTACCCAAGATGAGGATCTTCTGAACGTTGGGACCCAACAAGACACCGAAAATTTGGGCTAAATACAGAGGCGTGATCACACGGTGGGTGTATGTGGGGTATGGTTTAATTACTGTAAATTGATATTTATACAATGTTTGAACGTATTTGATATAAGATATACAAACAATATATTTCAGAGCATAATGTCAGTGAGATGAGCACAGGAATTGCACATCAAATTACATTTTTGTATATCAAATCTCCAGTGAGATGTCCATTTCAAATCACATTTTTTTTACCAGATGAAGCAACAGCAATTGGAGATTTGCTGAAGAAACCAGTGCAACTGGGGGATGACGGTTTCGGAGATTCTGCGGGATTTACCTACTATATACTGCAATATATATATATACTCTATGGCTCTCCCCAAAAAAGATATAATAGTAATTGATTAACTTATGATTATGTCACTACGATTTTATAAACGTTTTCTATATATATATATATTTGGGATGACTATATGTGTATATATATTATAGGTATATTCACCACCAACCAGAGTAGATGTTTCTCCAGCTGGAAAACTTGTCCATGTTGTTTTCGGCAACGTCACATACATATGACCCCCCGAGCAAAGAAGTTGCGGCATCACTCCAGTTTCCCATGGTCAAAATCATCATTTGTTGTCCCATGAAAGGAGATTGTCTTCAGTCCATCAACAAGGGTTTATTCAATATGTTAAAATGATTGGGCTGATATCCCACTATCATCAACGACTTCCCCCTTAGCATCATCTCTCTCCACAATTATGAGTTCTGTCCAGCGGCTATTCCGAACCATTTAGACCTTCGAAGTGACAAAAGAAAGAAACAAGAGAAAGATGCCTCAACAAAAATATAGAAGACTATCACTACCTATCACTTATTTTTTTTGGTAATATACCAATTTGGAGGTTTCCTAAAATGGGGCTAACCCCAAATCATCCAAGTCATTATACCATGTTGATATTAAAAGCCATGGGTTTGGGGATCCCTCATGACCTAAGAACCCCCATTTCTACGGTCGACCAGCACCAGGTCGTAGAGCCCACGGGTGTCTTCCTGTCGACCGATGGCTTTCTGATGGTTCAGGCGAAAGGTCAGCGAAAGACGAAAGGGGCGAAAGGGGGTCTGGGGCGACCTGGAAAGCCACCGTGAAGTTTCTGGACAGTTTTGAAAGATGACGAAAGATGATAACAGATCATAAAAGATATGAACATGTTAGTTTTTACCTTGGTTTAAACCCAGATGTTTATATTTCATAGATCTTTGTTGATGTTTGGTCGCACCTGGAGAATCCACCTTTTTCGCTCTTTTTCGGGATCTCTTCATGGCTGGATCAAACTTCCGAGGTCGAAAGCCCAAACCACAACCGAAACCGCCCGAGTCACCCTTGCACTACGTGCTCAGGCGGGGAAGCAAACTGAGAATTTGTTTGGTGAACTCGAGTGGATTTTTTCAGCAAACTTCGACACAGGGGGTACCAACACGAAGTCACTGAGATGACCTGAGTTGTGATGTTGTTTGCATCATGTTCTATCATGTTTTTGTTTGTTAACGTTATCATGTTTAAAGGTTTTCTAATCTAAATGTATGCATGTTCTCGATTTAAAGTAAGAATGATGTTGTCCGCACTTCAGACTTTGACTCGGTTGATGGGACTACAGTACTACATACGTTTTAACATGTTTTAACGTGTCCGATTGGACCCTAGGAAGCTGTGACTCACAGCTTCCCCCCTTGTGGCTCCTTGTGGTTGGGACTGGTTCACCATGGTTCACCGCTGAAACCGCAGATACAGCACAATTTCTGCAATGCAGTTCCGGAGCCCTGGAAATCATCGAACTGTGACGGTAGTTCGTTGGCCCTTTTTTTAAGCTTTATGAAGCTTTAAACATTGAAGGGTTAGTTGATCAAAAGGATGATCAAAAGGACTGGCCATTTGTGATCTTGCGTTTTCCCAACTTGAAGCCATCCATCATGCATTCTGTTTATCTGTTTTTCTGGGTTGAATTGATTTGAACAGCCCAGCGATGTGCTTGGTTCATCCCCAAATATGGGACGTTCCAAAGAAGTAACTTGATCCATACCCATGAAATGCCCATCCACCTCGCGTTGAAATCTGTGGCCAAGGTTAGCAGTGGACAAAGAAAACCACTATGCCTTTGTGCCACTCTTGGTTCGCGTCGCGCAGGGATCAGATATGATCGAAGGAAGTTTAGAAGTCAAACTTCCGACAATATGGACAGATGAAAAGCAGAGTAGGGCAGAGGCAGAGAGAAGAGAAAGATTAGAAGAGAGAAGAGTAGAAGAGAAAGAGTAAGAGGACAGAAGATACAGATGCGCGAAAAGGTAGGAAAGTCGCGAAACACTGTGTTTTTCCAATGATTTGTGGCTCAGGAGGGTCGAAAAGTAGGCTCGCTAAAGCGGCGGGTGCGGAGCCATAAAATGGTCCGAGCCCCTAGTGTTTTGGACATTTTGACTTGGAAATGTGCTTCCCGCCACAACGGCGTGCACTTTTTCGACATCTCAACTTCCAAAAGTGGTCCGAGACCGCCAGTTTTTAGCACTTTTGACTTCAAAATGTGCTTCCCGCCACAACGGCGTGCACTTTTTCGACATCTCAACTTCCAAAAGTGGTCCGAGACCGCCAGTTTTTAACACTTTTGACTTGGAAATGTGCTTCCCGCCACAACGGCGTGCACTTTTTCGACATCGCAACTTCCAAAAGTGGTCCGACCATGGTGTGCTTTGTACATTTTGACTTGGAAATGTGCTTCGCGCCACAACGGTGCGCACTTTTTCGACATCTCAACTTCCAAAAGTGGTCCGGACCATGGTGTGTTTTGTACATTTTGACTTGGAAATGTGCTTCGCGCCACAACGGCGCGCACTTTTTCGACATCCCAACTTCCAAAAGTGGTCCGGACCTGAGGTGTTTTGTACCTTTTGACTTGGAAATGTGCTTCGCGCCACAACGGCGTGCAATTTTTCATCGCTCCTGTGGCCAGCTGGAGGTTCAGATGTTGAAAAAGTGTACGCCGTTGTGGCGCGAAGCACCCTTCGAAGTCACACTGCATTACAGTACAGTACACTCCAGCACACTCCACTACACTAAATTACACTACACCACACTACATTACACTGAATGACACTGAATGACACTGCAACACAGATAGACAGGTAGACAGCTAGACAGATAGACAGATGAAAGGGAGAGAGAGGCAGACAGGTAGGTAGATAGATAGATAGGTAATTAGATGAAAGAGAGAGAGAGAGAGAGGAGCTGGGTAGATGAGATAGATAGATAGATAGATAGATGGCTAGACAGATAGACAGACAGAAAGACAGACAGATCAATAGACAGACAGACAGACAGACAGACAGACAGATAGATAGATAGATAGAGAGATAGATAGAAAGAAAGAAAGATAGATAGATAGATAGAGAGATAGACAGGTAGACAGCTAGACAGATAGACAGATGAAAGAGAGAGAGAGAGAGAGATCGATAGACAGATAGATACATAGATAGATAGATAGATTGGTAGGTAGGTAGGTAGGTAGATAGTCAGAGGAAGCGAGAGAAAGAGCGAGAGAGATCAAGCACCTTTCGGTTCATCAGTCGCTTCGCTCTGCCATCCCTGATTCACAACAACCAACCTCTCCTATAGGTTTCCTATTTTTGAAATTTCCGCCACCGCCTTGTGCGGTACTACTGGTACAATATAACAGAATAGAATCGAAAAATAAAATAGAATATAATATCGCTTGAAGATGGTTGAAGCAGAACGGCGAAGGATCAAGGGCATATTGTTTAGCAGGTTTCCGAGCAAATACGCTTGGGACAACATGTGTTTTCATGTGTTTTCTGTTTGGTGATTAAATATAGAGGAATTACTAGGATCCAAAGCTGGTAAGGGATGTACATGTAGCCCGCTGTCACTTCCTAAATGTGATGTGTCCAAGGCCAGACGAAGATTACGGGAGAGCCAGTGTTTTGAATTCTGTGTGACTTAACCGGCAGTTATTGTCACTATACTGGGAAAAACACCGGAAAATGATCATTACCCCGGGGATTTTGGGGTACGCTATTTTCAGAACAACTCATATGCATCACAGTTTTTCTTAATATACCAAGTTGCGATTTTGGGGTCTATTTTTAAACTTGTTGGTGGTTTCAAACATTTTTTATTTTCCATTTCATATATGGGATAATCCCAACCCCATTGACTTTCATATTTTTCGAAATGGTTAAGTCACCACCAACCAACTATATGTTGCAGTCATGCAGCCAGCCAATGCGTTTTTCGTCCTTCATTCACTGCGATGGACATTGCCATAGTGGACCGAGAAACATCGAGGAACTGTTGGATGATCCAACGGAGTATCCTGGAGGGTACCCGATGTTCCCGGAATGTTCTGTCCAACATTAATCCAGTTTGATGAGTCTCATTCTGGCAACTTGTTGATTGATAGTGATTTGTGAAAAATTGTCCTTTCTCCATATTTGACCAAAAGTTTCTTAGCAGTTTTCAAAAACATCCACCAGAAAAGAAGGCAAGAATTTCTTAAACAATTTTCATGCTTTGCTCAAAATCCCATTATCCCATTGACTGCTGAAGCGAGTTGCTTCAGATCTTCAGGTTGTACTGGGCGCAGCTGGCGATTTGGCCAAAAAGAAGTACCTCGGTGCAGCGGTCAGCCGTGGACACTGTGGACACTGGTTTTCCCACACGCGCTGATCTCAAAGGAAACATGTTGATTTCAACTTTCAACTTGTGAGATCAAAGGATGTTGAAAAAAAAATGATCCCAACTTTCACGTTCACATTTCGAACCGGCAAGGCATTCATAGTCATTATGATATAGATCATGATATAGAATGTTATAGATCATGATTCCCTTATTCACTTAAATATGCTTGTAATCACTGCTTCAACATGTCGCATATGATATGTGCATCAATGCTTGTGAACTAACCTCCCCAGTGTTTGTTAAATGATGTCTTTCGTGTTTGCTTATTTCAGCTTTGCAAATATTTTGAATGACATGTTATGAACAAGTTTTGTGTGGGTCAGATCCACTCATAAACATATACCATCTGGTTATTTAACATAGCCATGGAAAATCCCAACCATAAATGGAGGTTTCTAGCTGGGAAAATCATCTATAAATGGGCCATGTTCCATTTTTAATAACTATGGAAAATCACCATTTTTAATGGGAAAACTCACTATAAATTGCCATTTTCAATAGCAAACTGTTAGTTTACCAGAGGGTATGTCAGCTTCAGTCTTCCATAATATGTGCTGTCGTGGCCCAACCACGGCCCATCCCAGGACTTTTCCATCTCTCTTTCAGCTCCATATGGGGTGCGGAGACCTGGTTTTTGATGTGGGGTCTCTGGGGAAGCGGAGTATATATATACCTGGTAAACATCAAACCTAGAAATTCTTAGTGCAAATTGAAATAACTACAGTTATTCAGTTTTGCCCTAGAAATTCTTAGGTTTCAGGTTTAGCAGGTTATATCTGGTTGGTGGTTTGGAACATGATTTTTATGACTTTCCATATATTGGGAAGAATAATCCCAACTGACTTTCATATTTCTCAGAGGGGTTGAAACCACCAACCTGCTATATACTCTCTGGTAAATTAACATAGACCCTGACAACTGACGACAAGGCATTTTTAGGTGGAAACCAATCGTCCAACCACAAAAAGTGCCAGGGTCTATGTTAATTTACTGGAGGGAACCTATAAATTATAATGCAGCAGTATAGATATAAAGATGTTTGTGTATTTATATATGTAGTTGTTTAGAGGCCATATGTATAGTCTGGAAAACCCAATGCCATGAGCCATCCACAATCGAGGTTAATTCTTTATTGGCTATTCTCCGAAAAAATGTTTTTCCCCACCTGCCAGGTGAGGGTTGTTAGATTTTATGTCAGTTGCCTCCTCCTCCTCCTCCTGCTCCTCCTCCTCCGCCTCCTCCTGCCTCGTCCTCCTCTCCTCCTGCCTCCTGCCTCCTCCTCGTCCTCCTTGTCGTCCTCGTCGTCCTCGTCGTCCTCGTCGTCCTCGTCCAACTGCGACCCGCGATCCACAGTGTTCGCTGCCGGACCTCAACCACGACCATCCACGCCAGTGTTCCCTGCCGGACCTCAACCACGACCAGCCACGCCCAGTGTTCCCTGCCGGACCTCAACCACGACCATCCACGCCCAGTGTTCCCTGCCGGACCTCAACCACGACCATCCACGCCCAGTGTTCCCTGCCGGACCTCAACCACGACCATCCGTGCCAGTGTTCCCTGCCGGACCTCAACCGCGGGTATCCATGCCAAGTGTTCCCTGCCGGACCTCATGTAGGAAGATATGGGACAAAGAATGTGCAGAAGAAAGTTAGAAAAGAAGTCAGAAAGAATGTCAGAAAATATGCCAGAAGATATGCCAGATAGAATGCCAAATAGAATGCCAGATAGAATGCCAGATAGAATGCCAGAAGAGATGTCAGAATATATGCCAGAAGATATGCCAGATAGAATGTCAGAAATATGCCAGAAGATATGCCAGATAGAATGCCAGAAGATATGTCAGAATATATGCCAGAAGATATGCCAGATAGAATGCCAGATAATATGCCAGAAGATATGCCAGATAGAATGCCAGAAGATATGCCAGATAGATATGTCAGAATATATGCCAGAAAATATATCAGATAGAATGCCAGAAGATATGTCAGAATATATGCCAGAAGATATGCCAGATAGAATGCCAGATTGAATGCCAGAAGATATGTCAGATAGAGTGCCAGAAGATATGCCAGATAGAATGGCAGAAGATTTGCCAGATAGAATGCCAGAAGATATGCCAGAAGATATGTCAGATCATATGCCAGAAGATATGTCAGATCATATGCCAGAAGATATGCCAGATAGAATGCCAAATAGAATGTCAGAAGATATGTCAGATAGAATGCCAGAAGATTTGCCAGTAAGAAAATGTATAAATATCATGGTGGGAATCACACGAAGTAAAGTAATTTTTTTGTTGGGATGATGCATTTTGCAGCCCCAAATGGTTGGCTAATGGGATGGTTTAATATGTTGTTTGACCTATGGTTTACCACATTACATTTATCGTGGTTACCCTCTGGTAATTTAACATGGCTATTGAAAATGGCCATTTATTGTGGATTTACCCATTGAAAATGGTGATTTTCCATAGCTATGTTAGTTTACCAGAGGGTAGGACCTATGGGAGGGAGCGATTTGGAGCGATTGGGGTATCCATATTCCTTGCTGCACCAGGATCCTTGGGGAGCTACGAATTGAGTTGAATGGAAGCTGTACGACTGGTTGTACCAACACACCACTGGCCATAGATGCCCGAATTACACGATTTCAAAGGAATGACTACCACAGATGATCACATATTTCTTAATATGTCTTATTCATACCCCATAGGATCCATGTATGCCATATATGGCAACATTTACCATCAATATACCCCAAATGTTAGCAAATATACCATACATGGATCCTATGGGTACCCTCTGCCCCGCGGTAATTGAAGCACAGTTATGGAACATTAGTTACCGAGTAAATAAACATGGTGAATTTCAATGGCTAAGCCCGGCATCATGCGGCATCAGATCACCAGAGGGTAATTCTTCATCCTTAGCACAGCAGTCTCCGATTCCAGGCGTCTCCTTCCAGGAAACATGCACATCATCGGTGTGGACAATCCGCAGTTCCATCAGGCCTTTGATTCGTGTCGATTTTTCACCGACCGACCATGGCTTGGTAAATAAAATGATCATGGCCCTGGCATGGTAAAAAACGGCTGACACGAAACGGTATTTTAAGAGCTTGCTATGGAAAATTGGAGCATCGAACCAAATGCGCAAATTTGCATCATTGCCAGCTACCAGTAGTATTATAAACTGGCGGAGGGTATGTTCAATTTAGGGGTGAGTGATGACAATTTGTCAACTTTGCTGGGATTGTCACAGTGTTTCTGATGTTTTGAATTTTTTGAAAGCATTGCTCAACAAACACTAAGATTAAGGCCGCCGAAAGACTGCGTATGGAAGATGTTTCGTTGGATTGTTTTTTCAGTTTTAGATTCCATAGTCATCCATAGTCCAGTTTGTTGCAGCTTCGGGCCCATCTTTTCTCCGGGAGTCAGTGCAATGAGATATCCAAAGATGAAGGTCTGCGAAAATGGACGACAGGAATGAGAGGCTTGAATGGTATTCCGAATGGTATATCTTGGGTACCGCAACTCACAAGCTACTCTTATCATGTCTTATCTTACTTTGCTCCAGTCAGTGGCGGCATTTGATCGTTTAGGTTTGGAGGTTTGGTTTCATTCATGAGATACCTTAATATTCCCTGCAAACATTTCCCCCATAGGCTGACCGGCTGCAACCCTTGTCTCAGCAACTTGTTCAGGGACTGATCAATAGTTTTGCGACTTTGTTTTCCCCTTTTTTGCCCCTCATGTATGGATCAAGACCCTCTAAAATCACACATTTTAATCGAACGCTGGTAACCTGGACCCGGTCCGCTGACCTTTCTGGGCCAGTGCTGGACCCACTCTTCGTTTTGGCCGATCCGAAACGCAGGATGTGAAGGACGTCTCTGACTTTTGGGAGAAACGACTTCGAGGCTACCTCGAAAAGCAAAAAGGATGGGTCGCTGAGGCGAGGATGTGACCCACGGATGTTGCAGATTATAGCCGGGGGGGGCATCCAGCTATGTATTATATTGTGTTATGTAAAATAATATATATATATTAATAGTAGATAATTTTTAATTATGAAAATTATATTATACATATATGTATAATATACACATCTTTCATGACCCCGGACAATAGGTACTTGGGTTGCAAGTTTGGGCGCTTGGGACCTATGTTCTTATGGACTCTGGTCAGTCATGACTTGGCTTTCAAGATCAACAGATCCATGGCCGTTGAAATTATTTTATACATTTTTATACAGTACCTAGAGATTCTAAATCTCAAAATATTTTGGTCGATGCCCTTTGTAGTACTTTTTCTGGTCGATATTCCAAAAAGTAAACGTTTGAGTCGTTTCAGATTGTTTTAAGTCAAAATCGAACGTTTCAAAGATAAGTAGGCGAACCCCACCCTTCTTTTCCCTAGAGCGCTGTTGCGGTGCTCTCTCTGGACAACCTCTGGCCGTGGACACCATCGCATCCAGCCGGGTGACTCAAAGCTGCGGTTAAACCCCTTAGAGGTAATTGAGTGCATTGAATTGCATTTTATAAAGGCCTAAAGCCTTTTGAATGCATCGAAATGACGATTGTGTTGGATGAACTGATCGGCTCAATCTGCTTATCCTGCCAATATAGTCCTCATCGGCCCAGCATGAAAAATCTCAGATGCACAGGGTTTGGAAGAAAAAATGATGAATCAGTTCAGGGCAAACAATGACCCCAAAATAATTCAAAATTGAACAAACTTGATCACCTTAGCTCAGCAACTCAAAGCTGAGAATGCCACAGGGCCAGAGTGTGGCCCCATCAGCAGCGTCAAATGTAGCTGCATATGTAACTTTGGACGGAGCCGGAACAACTTAAGCCCAACTTGGAAACACTTCGATGCCACGTGCGCATAAGCTTCCTGAAATTGGTTTGGACAACAGATACCCCAAATAGATGCCACCAAACCCAAAACATCAGTATATACCATATACCCATTTGATTTTTATATAGACCAGACAACAGTACTTGTTGCACAAGATTTGTAGAATTTTATATAAGATGGGAAATGCCTTGTTGCCTCTACAAATCGAAAGGGTAAAATGATATGAATCCAAGTCAAGTGTCACACATTTGTTGACCAGCATGATACACCACTGTCTTCTGGGGCTCATAGATGAACACACCACACTCACGCAAGGTTCTGAAGAAGAGGTTGGTGCAGGCCACTGCATATCTTAAGCCCTGCACAAAGTCATCATCATCATAGTCCTTAGTAGTGATCTTACCCCAGAAAGGTTCATAACTATGGCCATCCACGCATTGGGTTTCCCTGATGTAATCGGGTCTAATTACTCATTTAAGCGTTTGGGGATTGAACTAAAATAGTTTGAAAGAATTCAAAGGGTGGTTGTCCACTACTTATCTTTGAAACGTTTGGTTTTGGCTTAAAACAATCTGAAACGACTCAAACGTTTACTCTTGGGAATATCGACCAGAAAAGTACTACAAAGGGCATCGACCAAAAAAGATTGAGATTTAGAATCTCGATCTATATTATAGGCCATGAAATTCAGAAGATGAATATGTATACATAGTACATGAACCCCCTGGACTGATCCAGTCATTGGTGTTCAAGGGTCGGATTCTTCCATAAAGTCCTCCAACCATGCAAGTACCAAGGCCGTATCATACGCCTTGGAGTTTGAAGAGCCGAGTGATGTAGGCCAGCTATTTTGCCTGGGAGGGCAAGCTTGGGTTCCACACCCTCAAATCATTCCATGTTTATATAGTATCAAACCCATAAGTTACAACAATTGGGAAACATAGTGATTTAACAGCACTAAAATATTGCATGCTGACTGCATGGAAGACACGTTGGCATGTCAAGCTTTTTGGTTGACCACCAACTGATACCAGTTGTCTTCTTGTTCACGGTACACCATCTTGTGAAGTTCTGATAGGCCAGTTGTAAACACACCTCCAAGCCACCATTCCCAAAGCATTTCCTCTTTGCTAAGAGCACCAAGCCGGATGCAGCTAGGTCCAGCCCCCATCCCAGGTGACATACGTGACAACTGTCCGGCAATATGTTTTCCTGATTCATGCCGGGGATTTGGAGCAAAGCTATGTTGGAAGGGTCAAACCAGTAAGGTGACTTACCTCTTCTGTTTCCCAGGGTGCTCCGCCATGAAGCTTCCATAGTCATGTTCTCCCAATCACTGGCATCGCATAGATGACACTTGTCATTGCAATTGAAGCCACAGTTCAAGTGAAAAGCCTGGTATGCCCAGAGATGCCAAAATAAAAGGTAACATCACATTTATGCCCATTTCCTATGATTAAGGAAAAAACTCATTAAGTTAAACCATGTAGCTTTGCGGAGGTAAACCCAATCACCTTTGGTTCCAACGCACACGAGTCTCAAGGTGATGCCATCAACCTTGCAGGCGCAGCAGCGGGGTGGAGAAATGATACCAATCACAAAATCTTTGGGGATGAACAATTCATAGAAGGAAACAAATATTATCTAAATGTTTTCAAGGCAACAGTGAGCCCTTGGTGATAAAGTTCTGTCGCATCCCGAGCAATGAACTCATGAAGGTCATCCAGGGTTTTCTCCCCATCAAAGAAAAATGAAGAGATGCATGTAAGCAAAAACCTCGTTGTCAAGGTGTGCCTTAACTGGCTGGTACCCAAAGGGATAGAAATCATTATATAAATGGTAGCACATTTAGTAAGTTGAAAACATTCCCATACATTATATATATATAAACACATTATCATATATGATATAAAAATAAAAACGAACAGGTTACCCACTCTCATTGGTGTAGCCCAAGCCCTTGTGGGAGATCACTGGTTGAAAAGACTCCACCATAAACGGTCTTCTGCAGTAGCCACGGCCTTCATCCCCATGTAGAAAATAGGGAATGCAACATTCAGTTGGCAGCTGGTCTCGGAAAATGGTATGCCCGGGATTGATTAACCTGTAGGTGTTCCAGAATTCTGAGAATACCCCTTGCCAACCGCCAGTGTCTGAGAGCTTGTGCCCTGCCAAAATCATATGGGGAGATTCTCTCAAAAGACAACGTACCCATTCATGCATCCGAAGGAAAGGCCAGTAAACTTGTTCAGTTCGAAACTGTGGTTTCCTGAATGCAACTCGTATGAGCCCACAGTCAATAGGAACTGGATAGAGCACATTGTTGCGGTCAATCAGGGAATGCAAGTTTCGACATGCATTCGTTTTCGATAGCCCAGCACGAGAGAGCTTCCAAAGCAAGTCCGTTTTCTTGCGATGACCTGACATCTTCACATGTGAAACTTTCCAAATGGGCTTGGACCTTCTGTAGGAGTCATCCAGGTAAGTATATAACGGGTATAATTTATATTGATCGAACACTTACTGCATGTGTCATGATTTAGACAGAAAAACCCCAGTCCTTTGGAACGGACACGGCAAATCATCTTGGCCAGCTTCGATGTCCGGCCTGCAGACTCTGCCTTGGCTTCGCAGAGTGATGCCATGTGGTGCCACTAGTTTATTAATACCACATGACCGAATAATATATATAATATATAATGTAATATTGAGAGGTTGACTTGTACAAGATCCCATATATATATATAATTATATATATAATTGTATATATATATGAGAATATAAGCCAACTTCAGCCCGAAGCAGATTCTCATCAAGTTACCCCTTTGAGGTAGTCTCCAAATAGCTCCATTGCCAGCTCAGAATCACAAGAATCAGAATCATCTTCTTGTGCATCACGGGAAATGTGGCCTCATAAGCAGAAATTGTTGATCACAACTATATAAGAATAACTTCCAATATGTGCCGACAAACTATTTAAGTATCTCACCCATGGCGCCAGCAGAAACCAGATGTCTCATCGCACCTGGCAGTAGACATCCGTGAGGTTGAAACATATTTTTGTTGCAGGGGTTTCCTTAAATAGATGTAGCCCAAGGTATCCAAGATTCAACTGTTTAGTATTGACACCCAGGGTTTTGTGGTATCCCCATGTCATGAAACCTTAATAATATATTATATAGGAGATGAGATGAGCTCAGTTTTCCTTTGATGGTGGCTTCCTGAAATAGAACAAGATGCTCATGTAATCTGGGGGTTCCCCATATACCATTGATTTCAACAAACCACCATAAGGAAGAAACTGTTGGCAGGTCAGCATTCCACCAGTGTTTTCCCAATTTTTCCCCGGGCCAGGCAGAACCTGTCAGATTTCAAGATTGGGGATGCATGCCTTGCGAGAGGCGATCCCTGGATTGGGGGCCGATAGGTGGCCGACATATTGTAGCAGCTCCCAGCGTTGAAGTTCTCAATTCAAAATGAACAAGAATATTTTACTACATTGTGTTTCAATATTCTCCTGGGAGCTGATAATGGAATTGATAAATCACGCCTTGAAATCGGCATTTGCAAACGTCTACTTGCCTTTGCGCTTCTTTTTGCTAGAAGCGGCAGCAGTGGCTCCAGAATCATTTCCAGCTTTTGCCTTACGCTTTTTCCCCTTACCGGTCTTAGGGGGTTGAGTCACAGCCACAGCCATGATTTTCTTTTTCCTCGAAGTCAAAGGGGGCTTGCTTTTGCTGCCCGAAGACCCTGGTGCTGCTTTTGCCTTTGCAGCTTTCGGTGGCTTCATGTTCCTTCACAAAATTGTCAGTACAAACATATACATAACCTTTCAAAATTTTAAATGATGTGGTGGGATGTACATGAGTCAAGTAAAGAATCACCAGTCCTGGCCCTGGACAGAAGGTTGTTCACCAGGACATCCAGTTTTGTGCAGGCAATGTAGAGCTTCGTCAAATCACTCTTCGTAGAACTGCAAGCAGCGCTGCGCAACAGGTGATTCACAGAGTTCCTACAAGACTACATGGCCCAGGCCTCTCGGGTGCATCATCAGCCATCAAGGTCTGTTGTGAAGCAGTCAGCTCTTTGTACTTCCCATCCATCTCTTTGATTTTGTCCCCGATTTCATCAGCTAGCCTCCGAGTGGGGGTAATCGGATCATGCAAGTAAAGATGGAATTGATCGATTGGGCCCAGGCATTGTTGCTCGGTCCATGCTCATCTTTCGCAGGGTTTCCTGCCGTAACGAAACTTGTATACAAGCACAAGTATTATATATATGAGCTAATCAGAAGTAGCCCACTGCTGTCCTCAGCTTCTTCAGCTTTGGAAATTTTCTTGGCAACACCCTCAATGAAATTTGGGAGCAGACCTGAAGATAACATCAGTAGGCTGATGACAAACCTGAGATCACTGGTAACCTTCTTTGATTACAAATGATCCTCATATGCATGAAAGAAACTGTAGGGGCATGCGTTTGCCTGCAAAGATGGCAAAGTGTTGAGCTTTGAATTTGCAGCTGACTGAGTCGTGACTTTGGCCACGGCCCCAGGCCCACTGCCAGAACCGCCATTCCTGAAAGCCAGAACCCCAGAGGTTCACATATCAAGATATTTGATCCAAATGCATATCAAACACGTATATAAAATTATATAAACATGCTATAAATGATTTATTTCAAATCAGTTCAAGTCACATCAAGGCATTGCGATCCGTCGGATTCTCCATTAGCTCTCCAGTGGTATCCTTCCAATTTGCACACAGTATTGTATGAAAGCTTGCATTGCACATACTGACTGAAGTGAAAAGCTGACATCACATGAAGTTGGGGTCCTGGGTTACAAATTCAGCCCTGGAAGTGTTTGAGACTCTATTCACATTTTTGTGTTCGAAGTCCCGACGAACCGGAACCCGCCATTCATCTTCTCCATGGATTTCGCTCTTGAAGCACAGGCCACGAGCTTCGGCCCACCTTTTGCTGTGACCTATCATCTCCCTTGGCATCAAGGCCGGATCAGGGATACTTATCTATGCATGGGAAGACATCAGATAATATATAATATATGTGTGATGTTATATATATATATATGTTATCGATATTATATATATATATATGTGTGTTATCGATATAATTATATATAAATATCAAGATAGCTATGCATCAAAAAATATGAGCCTCAAATGAAGCTAGTAACGTTGTCCAACCTTCCATAGCGAGGCTGGCTTCGGAGTGCCAACCACCACGCAAAGTGTCAGACTCTTCTTCCACATGTTGCTTTTCGAGTTGAACTTCCACTTGCTCCAAAGTACCCTGTTGCAAGAGTAGTTTTCGCAGTTCCTCTCCTAAGATTGATGTCGAATAAAATCATTTATCCATCAAATTGTGGAAACACAAAGATCATACATGTTTTTTTGTCCAAGTAGCGTCCTTTCTCCGTTTTCATCATCTTCAAAACATTCTCACTTGCCTTGACCTCGCCTCTGGAATTTGGTTTCACATAGTTCCGAAGCCTCAGCCGATGAACGATACATGTATATAATTGATGCATATCGTTCATATCAAAGCCTTTGTACACTGCAGTGAAAGAACACAGTGACACACACACACACACACAGTCTGTCAGCAAACAAAGATATATATAATATTGTGTATATGCATATATTATATATTATAGCATACATGTGTGCAATTTACTGCTTTCAGGGGACTTCCAGTAAGTGCCATCTTGGTACTTGTTCTTTTTGGCCAGTGCTGGGGTTGAGGCATTGCTAGGAGGCTGCTGTGTAACCCAACTCTTGTCAGGTTGGGTCTCTTGCGTGGGCTGCTGTTGGCAAGGGGGTGCAGGTGCATTGGTGACAGGTGCAACCTGTTGCGAGGCAGCTGCTTGCTGGGGCTGCTGTTGGCAAGGGGGTGCAGGTGCATTGGTGACAGGTGCAACCTGTTGCGGGGCAGCTACTTGACTGGGCTGTGTTGCAACTAGTCCTGGGCTGTTGCCATGGTCCTTTGCAGCATGCTCGGCTGTGGTGTTTGCAGGTTGCTGATCATTACCATTGCTTGACGGTGAGTCTACTTGCGTGTCTTGTGCTGGCATGGTTTGCCCTGTGAGCTTTGCATCACCCTTTGCAAGTGTGCTCTGATCTTCTGCAGTTGTTTTCTTCGGTTCTGACTCTGCAAGTTTCGGGGTATCCACTTTCGTATCAACATAGCTGTCAAGGTAGCTATCAGGCATTCGGTCTGGGTATGGAACATGACCACCTGAATGGGGTGGCGTAGGTGTCTCCAGGTTAATGGCACTGTTGCCATAGTCCAAGGTTGTGCCAGTTGGGGCATGTGAAAGCTGCGGTGTCTTCTGCGCTGGCTCTGCCTCACTCAAACCACTGCTTAGGGTCCTAAAGGTCTGCGCATGGGGAGTGCAAGGTGGGCTCATAACAGGTGGAACAGGTGGGCTTCCAACTGTTGCTGGTGTAGCGGGAGGTGAGGTAAATGACCCTGCAGGACTCGACGGGAACTGCAACGCATTTGGTGCCAAGCCAAACCCTGGCATGAAAGCGCCAGCAGCACGGGCCGTAAAAGGGCCCCAACCTGAAACCAAACGCTATAACAAATTAGCTATAATCATATGAAATTGGACAGCCTTTCACAGTGAACATGTTTTTGCAGTGGGCCCCGCCTGGCTGGGGGCTCCCAACTGTGCCTGATAGGCCAGCAAATTGACCTTGCAGATCCTGGAGCCTGGCCGTCATTGCCTTGGCAACTGGTTTGGCCGGGACGAGAAGGTAACTATGGATCTGATATGTCAATCGATATATATATATATATAGCTATATACAGTATATACAGCATATAATGCATGCCATGATACTGCTATTGTTGCATCTAGATCAGCTGGTGGTGGATGTGCAACTGATTGGGCAGCCACCACTCCCAATCCCTCTTCCATTGAAGGGCAATTTTTGCCACCTAATCCTTTACCTGCCATCTCTACCGCTTAGGCAAGTCTTGAGCAAAATCCACTTCAAGATGAAATTGTGATGTAAATTCATTTGCAGTACAGCTTCAGTGTCAACTGTAGCAATTAAGCATCATTTTTTTTGCAGACATGAATATTGTCACGCTTTCTGCTCCCAGCTAGGATCCCCTGCCTGTGCGAATATGGTTACGAATTTGGCTGAAGCTTGATGAAAAATGATGAAAATATATTGTTTTCAAGCAAATCCACAGGAATTGTAAAAAACACGGTTAACCTAGTTTTTGGGATTTGTATCCGTTTGATGGTTTTTGTAGTCGTTTGATGGGTTTTTGAAGTCGTTTTGAAGATTTTTGTAGGCGCAAACTTTTCTATATTTTTCATGAAAATCAATGAAAAACCCTGAAAATCTGTAGAAAATCGATGATTTGCATCTAAAATCACGAATTTGCATCTCAAATTACGAATTTGCATCTCAAATCACGAATCAAGCTTCTAAGTCGCCAGTGGTCCCAGACAATGGCTAGGACTTTGTTACCTAATTAGATATGAAACTTGACTCAGCAGCATATTGGGCTACCAACGAGCAAGGTCGGCTTCAGTCATAACCTGAGCCGATGGCAAAAGTAGGACCAAGTGAAGGCTATCAGTTCAATTTGATTACATGGTTTCACATCCATCGAACCAATCAATCAAGCCTAGCGACGTAGTTCATCATTTCAGAACGAAATTGTTCCATTGCTGGTTGCCACTCAGAGGGGATGGTCAACTTCTTGTTCTCATAGAGGTAGAGGAACAGTTGTGGAAGCTTAGCATCCACCCAGGGGTCTGTGTTATCCAGAGATCTAAACACTTGCAAATCCGTTTTCTTGGGATCAATATATTTCTTCTGACGCAAGTCAAACCTGGGCTGAGGCTGGCCCCAAATACTTTCCCAGGCCAACCGCAAACACTCGCCAAAGCCTCGGGGGTACTGCCTCAGCCGAGACAGTGGGTCCAACGTGATTGGAAAGGGAACTTTATATCATTCCGAGAACCAGACTGGGTGGTGCGCAGTGCCTCTGTCCCCTGGAATCTTTGTTTTCCATCTTTTTTGGCCTTGTACTTACCTTAAATTTGCCAAAACTTGACAGCTTGAAATCCAAGAGGAAATGAAGTGATGTAACATAACCCCAGATTGACCCCACAAACATACATTTGGATCCAAACATGCAGGCTTCAAAACCAAATATAGAATTATATAGCTATGTTTCCAATCAAAGATTGATAGACAACTGCTCAAAATCTGAGGTCATTACGCGTCGTGGCAACAGTGCTGCTCTGCCGGACAGATTGGGTCAACACCCCAAGGTCCTTGCTTTGGGGAATTGAGAGATTATTGGCCCAATTGAAGGGAAACAACTTCGAAGATCTGAGGCAGTGTCTAGAGCATCAAGTATCTCTTCACAATTGCTCCAGCACATAGTTGGTTTCGGGGTTTTACCTCCATGAAGCATCATCCAGAATCGCTTTTTAAATACCTCACTCCCAGAGAACATGTACAAATTCTAACGCAGTTCTGTTTTAAAGAGCCATGGCTGTATGAATATAAATGCCATGTTGCAAATGATACCAAGTTTGCAAAGAATTCAAATCGACGATGTCGTGGCAAAACCTGATCACTACCACTCGGCTGTTCCATCACATAGGTGCAAGCAATCGCCACACACAAATAGAGTAGGAGGATGCACCTGAGGGGCCGAGATTCCCATTATATATCGATCATCATATTTATAGCTTATTATATATATATATATATAGATTATATATATAATATCATATGTATATATGCTTCAACTGAATGTACATTACGACCCCATATATATTATATATATATATATACGTTACTGCAAATCCACCAGCATTCCATATCACCATGTCACATGACGCATGATGCCCGTTGATCAGGGCCCTTGAGTCGCTCAAAAGACGTGCGTGTGCAACCGCACTGACAGCTGTGTTTCTTGGGTGCGAATCCCCGCTCTTGCATTGGTAGCGGAGCGAACCGATCGCCGTGGTTCGCATCTGCTCGCGCCATGCCAAGCGGCGCTGATGTTCTTCGAGCTGCTGCGGCCGCTGAAGTGACAGCCGCTGCCTCTGGCGATGATGGTGGACCACCAGGAGGAGACCAACCCCCCGATGGAGATGGAACACCGCCTGGTGATGATGATGATGATGAAGGATCCTATGAGGAAGGCGGAGAGTCCGAAGGATCTGTAGAACCTTCACCTGGTGATGAACTCTACCAGGAGATGATGAACATGCCCGACAACCCACAGGTCTTGCGAGAAATGGCCGGCTATCCAGCTCAAGCCGGTGGATCTGGAAAAGCATCTCGCTCTGGGAAGAATGGCCCTAGGCAACCTACGCCGTCTTCACCTGTGCCGTCGCCGTCAAGCCCTATCTCCGGGAGAAGATCACCGCCATTGAGGATGAGCCCACAGACACCAGATGGTTCAGACCGAGGATCTAAGTCTTCGAAGAAGTCTTCCCCGGGAGCTAGCGCTGGTGACGCTGGACGACATCGACCTCGAGGCAATCTTCCTCAGCCGCCGAGTTTCGACGGCAACACCAAGAAGGATCCGAAGTGCTTCAAGCACTGGCTGCAGAAGGTCGACAGCTTCATCGAGATTGCCAAGCACATCATCGGTGACGACGAGATTGGCCTACGTCTCCATGCGGCGCTAGAAGGAGACGCAGCCGAATACTTAGAAGGGATTCCTGCAAAGACCTTCGGCGTTCAAGATGGCTGGAAGGTTTTGGTGCAGGTCCTCAAGGAGAAGTACGATGAGAAGAAGATGCACAAGGTCGGATCGGCCATGAAAGCGTTCTTCAAGATGCAGGTGGACCGCAACTGGACGCTCACCGAGACGATGGACGCCATGGACAAGGCCGCCCGGTTGTGCAAGGAAGCTGGTCTCACCTTGCCGGATGAGATCATGACGCACTTCTTCTTCGAACACAGTGGCAGTTCTTTGGAGCGCCAAGCCAATGTGCTCCTGAGGACTGGTGGTGACTACACCTGGAAGAAGGTGAAGCAAGCAGTTGAACTACTATACCCGCACACCACTGTGTCGGCCCGCCATCGCGACCAGAACCAGAAAGGCTATGGCAAGGGCAGATCAGCACACGAGGTGCAGGGACAATGGGATGATGCTCAAACTGCTGATGGGACGTCCAACGACATGGAGTTGGAGGACTGGCTCTACTATGAGGACCCCGTCGAGAAGCTTGCTGAGTATGACATGCCGGACTACTTGCCCGAGAACCTGGCCCGGGAGTTGCACGAGGTGTATGCCACTCATCGTGAAAACCGAGCCCGACTTGCGAAGGCCGTGAAGGCCAGAGGTTACTATGTGACCAAAGGCAAGGGCAAGAAAGGTGCCGGGAAGTCCAAAGGCAAGGACGGCGGAAAGAGCGCTGGAAAGGCGCCGCCCAAGTCTAAGGGCAAAGGTGGCAAGGCTCGTGGTATGAGTCTGGATGAGCTCAAAAAGGTCACAACTTGTGGCGACTGTTTTGAGCTGGGCCACTGGAAAGGTGATCCGCAATGCAAAGGACCCAAGAAGGCACATGAGGCCATCAATGTTGAGCCGCCCCAAGCTGAACAAGACCATGGCTATGACGACGCGGAGTACTACGCGGAGGGCTATGGCTATGATGACGCTTGGGAATGGGATGCGCAGGTCAACGAGACCTGGGTGACTACGAAGGCCGATGGTGAAGATCCTCAACACGGACCCGCTGGAAGCCAAGATCCTGCTGGAGGACCTCGACCTGAGCCTTACGTTCGACAGGCTTGGAAGGAGCAGAAGTCCGAGCACTACCCCGAGCTCAACAAGGAGGAGGCCTACGACGTGATCAAGCAGGTCAATCAGATCAAGCGCAAGCACTTTCAGGCTGACAAGGCTACTGGAGACCTGGCCAACAAGGACGTTGACGTTGGCCCGGATGGGAAGCCGCTGGATGTGTTCACTGCGACGCAGCTGGTTCAACAGAAGGTGAAGGCCCGCAAGGCCAAGGAGAAAGCAGTGAATCATACAGCCACTGCCCCAGAAGCCGTCAGGGATGCCTTCGATGCGCTTGGGATCCGACCTCCATCGTCTTCTTCGTCTTCTGTTTGGGATTGCTACAACGCGGACAACGAGGACAAGCCCTACGACTTGGACAAGATGCGAGTCTCCTACATGGTCACTACGTTGGATCTACGTCCCCATCATCGAGAAGTTCCTGGAGGTGACCTACGTTCTGGACAAGTTCATCATTCTGGACAAGACCTACATGATGCTGGTGTTCGACTGGTCCCGCGCGACGTGTTCAGCAACACGCGTCTTGCGCCGACGGTGCAGCCCTGGACTGCCTACCTGACCATCGATACCGCCTGTGAGAACACGGTTGGAGGATTGACCCAACTGATGAAGGTCGCCCACATCTTGGAGGAGAAGCACAAAGTGAAGCCGGTGGTGAAACCCGAAGAGGAGTCTTACAGATTCGGGCCTGGTGAGCCACGCGTCTCGACACAGCGTTGGCACGTCCCCATTGGGATTGGCGGCAAGAACATGGTCATCAAGACGTCTACGCTTGAGGACCGCCATCCCGATCAGAACAAGATCCCATGGTTGGCTGGGCAAGACTGGCTGCGCTTCATGAGCGCTGTGGTGGACGTGGCAGAGCAGAAGATCTACCTGAAGGCGATCGACGCTGAGGCGCGGCTACATGTAGACCACACTGGTCACCTTGTGGTGGCCGTGGATGATTTTCCAGCCAGTGGATGGCCACAAGGCAAGGTCGCAACACGCGATGACTATGCCGGAGTTCTCTGGGCCACAGGAAAAGCCTACATGCTGTCCGAATCTGAATCCGCTTCACAGTGCACTCACATCTACAATCCTGAGGATGACACCCTGAATACTGATGTTTTGGGAGAAATGGTCCAATGTGTCGTGCCTGGCGATTATTGGCAGTACTCTATGGACAACCCACTACTATATGTACGGCATCACCCCACGCCAAGGACGACACGATTTCATCCTCAGGACACTGTAGATGGTCCAGAACCCCGTGAACTACAACCACTTAGGGTCACTTTCAAAGATGGTTCAACTCAACCCTTTTTGGACGTTTGGGAAGATCATGTGGATGAAGCCCCATGGACAGGATATACAGTTTTTGTTGGACTTGACTGCGACCCCCGAACTCGTTTGGATGATTTGGAGCCACCTCATGTACATGAAGGGGTACATGTCCAGATCGGGTCTCGCAGCATGGTCGTTCACCCAAAGTCTTTGAGAAGGCATGTGAACAAAAGGTTGGACAGAGGCAGAAACCTTGAGGTAGAACCACCTGATCTTCCAATCAATCGTTTTGACAAGGTGTTCACACCGAAAGCCAGTGGATTCACTTCTTCGAGCATGCTTGGTTCAAGCAAGGCTCAACACGATGCGATCTACAGCTTCAACTCGTCGCGACAAAGCCGCATGCCGCTGGTTGCGGATGGTGAGCGCGCTGCTGCGGATGGTGGCGGCGATGGAGCGCTACATCATTGCCAACAAGGTCGTCCGGGAGTTCAAGCACAGGGCACCTGCGCTGATGGGCTATGTGGAGGCGATCGTCCAACAGGAGGCAGTGCTGGCGCAGGAGCTTCCTCCAACACTACCGCCAGCATCGACAATGGCAAAAGGACAGACGCCCCATGCCGTGAACATGCACTACCCGCAGATGCCGGAGCGCTGCCCACATCTGGTGGAACATGGTCGACGCTATGGGAACGCGCGTGGCAAGTTCCTGGAATGCGTCAACTGCGGCAGCGTATGGAAGGGCTTGGACGACGTGGTGCCGATCACGAACGAGCTGGTGACGACCTACAAGACCTTCCTCGGGCTTCGAGATCGACCAGGAGGCAAAGTGATGAAGGGAGTGCAAACCCGACGAACTTCTTCTACAAAATCCTCTGCCTACTCATCTTCCTCACCTCCAACGTCTATGGAAGCAGCCTATGGGAGGACAGCTCCTACATCCATGACATCAACGCGGCGCATTCAGCCCAAGACCAAGGTCAAGGCGGAGCCCCGCGAAGAGAGCCCCCCTTGGGAGGAGGTGGATACGATCATGAGTTCCGGAGAGGAAGAAGCGTCACGTTTGAGGACGAGCTGAACAACCCCTACATCAAGCACAAGTTGAAGCCGGGACAGAAGAAGCGCATCCAATCCAATTCGCATGAGGCACTAGCCAACTCTCGACTACACCGACGACTTGTGCAACAGAGAATTGAGAATGGCAGGTGGCCTCGAAAACACTTTAAATTCGACCTCATCGAGATCTTCGGTGGGACATCTATGATATCAATTCGAGGATCTACATTGTGGAGGATGCGAGTGATGCAGCCCGTGGACATCCGTTTTGGCATCGATCTCCGCAGGAGAGCTATGCGGAGGTGGCTACTGAAGATGCTCGACAGGAGCAACCCACGACTGGCCATCGTTGAGTATCCATGCACAATATGGTCCATCTTGCAGTCCAACGTCAACTATCTTGGTCGCGAAGAAGAACTTCAACGACTACGAGAAGCAGACCGACCTTTCCTGAAGTTGACGGAGGATATTTTTGAATCCCAGACCCGAAGGAGAGCACATGCAATAGCCGAAAATCCGGCGACAGCTCAGTCGCAGAAGGAGCCGGAGATCGTGCGCCTCCGGGAGAAGTACTACGAGACTACAGCATGTCTTTGCATGTACGGTCTGACTGGGAAGAATGGACTGCCTATGCAGAAGAGGGTACGGTTCATTGCAACGCACCCCTACTTTGTGGAGGACCTGGACTGGCAGTGCGATGGCAGCCATACACATGAAAAGGTTGAAGGCCAAAACACCAAGGCATCAGCCTGCTATCCTCCAGACCTTGCAGATACGATCTGCAGATCCTTTTGGAGAGTTGTCGAGGCTGAGGACTACGGCACCTTCACCTATGCCGAGCCCCACAGGCGTGCCAAGACTGCATGGTACGTCGACATTAATAAGCAGGAGGACAAATGGAGACCTATTCTGGCCGAGGCCGAAGAGGTGCTTGCGAGAAAGGTTCAGGCCAGTATTTTTGTGGCGCCCGATTCAGAGCTCTACAAGAAGATTTGCGAGCTCGTACCGTGGCAGGTGATGAACATCCAGATCGCTCACTTGCCGAAGGCGAAGCGTGTGCGCCCTGGTCTTGAAGAATGTCATCGAGCCTCCATTCTCTTGCTCAACGACAACTCCGTGACCATTGAGACCGAGTTCCTCAAGACCGCTCAAGCTCCACGAGAACGTTTTGTGACCCCAGTGAGAGTGGCGATCTTTGTGTTAGGCTATGCTCCTGGTGAACCTTTGTCGCCGGCACCAATGGCGCAAGGTGAGAGACAAGTTGTGGTGGCGCCGGAGGAGGACCTTTTGTTGCAGGACGCCCCGGACTCCATCATCACCAGGCAGGCCTATGGCGAAACTTGGTTCATTGGTCCACCATTGACGAACAAGCAGAAGAAGCTGGCCCCTACAGTCGTCAAGATGCACAAGAACTTGGGCCATCCATCTCAGCCTGACTTCACGCGGGCACTGGTCCAGGAGGGCACCATTGAGCCCGAAGCTATTGAACTTAGCCGGAGGCTAAGATGTTCAGTTTGTGAAAGATCGCGGAGACCGAAGACTCCAAGGCCGACTTCATTTAAGGTGATTGGCTCCTTCAACAGCAAGCTTTGCATGGACTTCGTCTACATGAACGACGCTGCTGGAGACACACACCAATTTCTTCACATCTTGGAGCCCAACGGGTCTTTCAACGTTTTCTATCCGAGCCCTACACGAGAGCCTGGCGATGTCTACGACCTCTTCACGCTCCTATGGACTTCGTGGGCTGGATATCCACAATCATTGTGGGTGGACCGAGATGGAGCTTTTCAAGGAGAGTTCTTGGAACGAGTGCGAGCCATGGGTGTCGACATCGACAATCCACCTGCCGAAGCTCATTGGCAAGCTGGAGAAGTAGAAGCATATAACCGCGCTTTCAAGGAGGTCGCGCGGAAGCTGGTGGATGAGATGTCACTTGCTGGAGAGCGAGATATGAAAACCTTGGCAAGTGCTGTTTCAGCCGCTATGAATGACTGTGTGAGATCATCTGGCTGCTCAGCATATCAATGGGTCTTTGGAAAGAACCCAAGAGTTCCCGACGACGTCTTGTCGCCCGACGGGAAGTTCGAAGCTCTCCAAGCCATGGAACTTGACGATGAGTTGAGAAAGCGAGCTCAGGTTCGAGCTCAAGCAGACGAGAAGATGGCGGCCTACAGGTTGAACGAAGCCGTCAGGACAGCGATTCTCAGGAAGTCGCATCCCATCAAGGAGGACTACCAGCCCGGCGATTTGGTGGCTTTCTGGAGAGAGGCCAAGTATAAGCAGGGCAAGAAAGGCCAGAAAGGCAAACGCATTCCAGCTGCTTGGTACCGTGGAATTGTCATCGGACCGCACAAAGGCGATGGAACACCCAAGCAAAACAATTATTGGGTGACCTCCAATGGAAGATGTTTGCTGGTTGCCAGAGAGCAGATGAGACCTGCTTTTGGCACAGAACTATGGCCGGTCCATGAGCACGTCCTGGCGGAGATGCAGGAGAATCCTCCAGACGATTACATCGACCTGAGGACTGACCAACTACCTCCAGATCCTGATCAAGAAGATATCGACCGAGTACCATTATTTGGCTCCGACGTCGAGATCGAAGATAACGACGACGAGGAGAAGGTCGAGATGGCTGAGCCCGGATTGGAGTATTCACCAGGTACACCTGTGCCCTCAGAGCCTGGCACGGATGCAACTACATTGCCTGCTGGTGCGAGGACACGTGCACCGGGAACTCCAGTCGGTCAACTTCTTGCAGATGCCGAGAGGGAGTCAAAAAGACCGAGACTGACTTCGCAGGGAACACCCGAGCCGATCGACGACATCTCCGACGAGGACTTTGGCCCACCGGAAGCATCAGGAATTGGCGAAGCAAACGCCGAGATGGTGTCCGCAGTCGCCGAGGTGGTCAAGGACTTTTGGGAGGTGGACTATGCGAAGGGACTACTTGTTCGACATCATCGACGCCCTCGCAGAGCCCTATACGATCCATGTCGAGCTCGAGATCTTCCAGTTCCCAGCGATACCATTTCAGCTCAACGAGTGACTTTGGTTAAGACACCCGAAGGAGTTCGGAAACGACAGGACACCTGGGTATCGCCAAATTCGAATACTACATTGGATCGACCTTGGACAGGCATAACTACGTTCAAGTTCAGGTCCAGCCGTTCAGCTATGCAGACCCAAAACACCTGGCAAAATCCCCAGACCATGTCACGCAAGGACAAGAAAGCCCTGGAGAAGGAACTTCCTTGGTCCGCAATCCCTGAGGAGCACAAGGAGCTCTATCGACAGGCTTTGGTCAAAGAATGGAACACTTGGATGAAGTACCAGGCCGTCGAGGTTTTGGACACCGAGTGCAGCCGCTATGTGGAGGCCAATGTGGACGCTTCACGCATCCTCGCAGCCCGCGTCTGCTACAGAGACAAACATGCAGCAACGCCCTGGTTGGAGGTAAAGCCCAAGGCGCGCATTGTCTGCCGTGGAGATGCTGACCCAGATCTCTTGGAACTACGGCGAGACGCGCCTACTTTGACAAGGCTTGGTTTGATGCTGATCTTGCAGATCGCAGCATCTGGTGTGGGATGGTTTGTGGTATGCGCCGACATTACTGGTGCATTTCTTCAAGGAGATCAGGCGTTGGCCAAGCGCAAGGAACCACTTTTCATCAGGCAGCCGCGTGAAGGACTACCTGGACTTCTACCTGGTCAGCTGCTGTTGGTGGTGCGAGGTATCTTTGGACTCGCAAACAGCCCACGTTTGTTCTGGCGCTTTTTGCGGGACACCTTGGTCAAGATGGGCTTCGTGCAGTCATCCCTCGACAAGGCGCTCTTCACTTACTACATCGACTCCGAGTTGGTCCTGGTGTTGGGAGCACACGTGGATGATTTGGTATGTGCCGGATGCCCACATCGCGCCGACAAGATCTTGGAGAAGGTTCGAGCTACCTTCGACTTTGGAGATTGGCATGATTCACGCCAGGAAGAAAAGCTAGTCTACGGCGGCAAGGAAATCAAAATTCTGGCCGATGGTTCAGTGACGCTGAGTCAGGAATCCTTCATCCGAGCTTTGACTTTGACGCCAGTGCCGAAATGGCGCGTGCTGATGAAGGACGACAAGCTCACTGCCCCAGAAGTGACAGAGCTCAAGAGTGGAGGAGGATGTCTCCATTGGTTGGTTGGACAGACACGTCCAGATTTGGCCGCCGGAACATCTTTGAGCATGGGTGGCGACCCCAAAGTGGAGAACCTTATGCAGATCAACAAGCTGCTCAAGGAAGCAATCCGGACAAAGGATTGGAGTTTGAAGTTCGTCCCCATTGCTTTGCAACAGGCCAAGATCGTAGCCTTCAGCGACGCTTCGTGGGCAAATGCAGATGACCTCAAAAGTCAAGCTGGCTATTTGGTCTTCATCACCGGCCCGCAGGTCTACACCACTGAGGGTGACGTCGCGAACTTGGTCGAGTGGAAATCGCATCGCATTCGAAGGCGCTGCAGAAGCACACTAGCAGCCGAAACTATGGCCTTGGATGCAGCTGCAGATGCCGCACTTTTCACCAGAGAACTGCTGGCGGAGATCCTCATCGAGGACTACAAGCCGACGCAGTCCGGGAGACTCGACCCGAACGTTTTTCCAACATCTATGGCTACAGATTGTCGTTCACTCTACGATCTGGTCGTGAAAGATGGACCGCTGAGCAGTACCCAGGAAAAGCGTCTGACATTGGATATTGCTGCTTTGAGGGAAGCAGCTGAGGAATTGGAGCCCAGCGCCGAGAACATGAAGGAGATCTACAAATGGGTCCCTACGCAGGTGCAACGCGCTGATCACCTGGCGAAGCTCAAGCCACATCACGAGCTTCGAGATGTTTTGGACGCGAACTATCTCACGATGATTGCCGAGGAGCCGTCGACTACTATGTCAACAAGCGGCGGATGGCAAGCGACTTCGACGACTTCGAGTCGCGGGGCGTCCAGAACGAGGACTTCAAGTCGCGGTGCTGCGCTCGATCTGAGCATGTACAGCCGCGCATATGGGGATATGCTTGGCTCTTTAAAATAAAGACCAATGCAAATCCACCAGCATTCCATATCACCATGTCACATGACGCATGATGCCCGTTGATCAGGGCCCTTGAGTCGCTCAAAAGACGTGCGTGTGCAACCGCACTGACAGCTGTGTTTCTTGGGTGCGAATCCCCGCTCTTGCAGTTACCACATAACTCAGAGATTCTTTTCAACCTAAACCACCTTGAAATTGTGCAATTGGCATCTTGGACCCATTGAAGACCTAATCGACCCTGCCAGTTCATGGTCGTTCTCCAGGAAGTGCCACGAGAGACTATTGACCAGCTGCTGCAATCAGGGCCGAACAGCAGCAGGCCGAAGGGGAGCAGGCATAGAACGAGGTAGATAGCTGTCCTGGGCAGCAATCATATGTAATCTGTTTGGGTGCGTTATTGCTTTGGCATTTGGCTGCATATGGGAATGTCTCAAAAATAGGGATGCTCGAAACTTCTTGTTTTGATTGATAAATTAAAAGTTTCGAGCATCCCTATTTTTGAGACATTCCTACATGTACTAAGAAACCCACGCGAATCCACCATTCGATAAGAAGTTCATGCCACGGCTGGAGTAGTCCCAATCGTATTGGGCCACATAGTATCCATTTTCCCTGCCAACATGTTGAGATGGAAGTAACAAAAAAGGAAAGCCGTTGATTTTGTGTCTAATATAATAATATCAATTAATATATGTTATATATGTTATATGTTGTATATGTTTCAGGCCGCAATGACACACAGCTTAAACAGGCTCAGAGCCTCCAAACAGTACCAACATTGCCGCATCCAGCAAAAAGTTCCACCAGATGATACCGTGGAGTAGCATCAGTACTCCAAAGTACCAACAGGGTCACTGCGATGAACGCCTCATACAATCAAAAGTTCTATTGGTCAAATGTTGTTCCCAAGACGGATGTTGCATTGCACATGCACATATAATCATAACTTAGTTCCAGGCTTTGGGACACTGCATTTGGGCCAGGTTGGTAAGAATTGAATGTTGTCTCCCCTTTGCCATGACCTTCTTTGAAGGTAATGCCTTTGTTGAGCCCTCAAAGTGCTGCATGCAGCCCCAGGTAACATCAACAATACCATGGAAGGAAGCTGTTCAAATCAAACATGATATGGGATACCTCAAACTTTGGGTTCCCAAAATTCAGCAAAATTTTGGGAACCCAAATTTTGGGATATTATAAACGAGATAGGCAGACCACGGGTAGCGCTCCGGGCCATCCATCGCTCCATCGCACACCTGCACAGGGGGCAACTCCGCTGAACAAAAATGAGATACATGACCCATAGATAGAAATCCACTTGTATTGCTTGCTCAGTTTTAATATATGAGCCAGTCTCCCAACTAAAGCTTTACAAAGGTTGCAAAAATTAACAGCTCTGCACAAAAGAATTTTCTCCATCGCTTTGTGTTCGAAAGTTTTCCAGCCAAAGTCGCAATCGTGTTCTCACAATTGACTTGCGAGTATGCCCCAACATGCCTCTAAATCGGCATAATTTGAATGTTGACAATTCTGAATCGTCAACCCGAAAAGGGACTGAACTGTCTGAAGCGCAGCCACATGGTCAAAGCTGTGCATTGACAAACGCACAGGACCAACCCCAGAAAAGATTGCTGGGCAGAGGCTTTGTATGGCACCAATAAAAGTTGATCATAGCACCAAACTATGATAAGTTGAAACCACATCAGCATCTAGCTTTGGGAAAATGATTTTGACTCCATGTGTGCCACCAACAAGCCATGTCTCACCTAGACTCCACTAAGTGCCATAGCATTCAGAAACGCAAAACACTTGTCAAAGATCTTTGCGATTTCACTCGCAGTCAGCATAAGCCTTGGAAGCCGCAACAGCGAGGGGACATACTGTATATCATATGCATTCATAGCATGCAAGCAGGCACATCATAGTGGACACATACAAGTGGATATATACAAGCAAGACTGTAAAAACATTTGCAAACTTCAAACTTGCCAAAATGTTGTGCTGAAATTAAATGCTAGAAACCTGTCGGGCAATCGACTTTGCTTCCTCCTCACTCTTGCCTCCCTTGAGTTCGATGTTCAGTGCTTTTTTATACGCACAGCTTTTCCTGCTATACCTGGCCTTGCATTCTGCTGAAAGTGGCTTTCTCGTGCTGCTTGTTGAAGCTGCAGGTGCAGCAGGTGCCAAAGAATCACTTGCCGGGGCTGTTGCTTTGCGTCCCTTGGGTTTTTTAACAGCCATATGTTCTGTTGCTGCGCTTTCCTGCCCTGTGCTCTTACGTTTCTTGTTTCCCTTCATTGCCTTGCTCTCCTTGCTTGCCTTGCTCCCTGCAACATCTTTCTCAGCTTCATCGCATCGTGCTGCTTTGCTGCTGGTAGCAGGCTTGCTTGACTTTCTTTTGCGTTTCTTTGTGGTGGTTTCAGTCAGCTCAAGGTGCTGGCCACACTCCAACGCAGACACATCTGCAGTGGCACATGCTGCAGCATATGCATCAAATGCTGTCCCCTTGTCGTTCATATTTCCTTCAACTTCGAGAGGTTCATAGGTTTGCTTTTTGCTCTTTGCTAACTTCTTTGCAGCAGCTTTTGTGATGGTGCTTGCATCAGGTTCAGTTTTTTTCGCTGGCTTGCTCTTTGCCTTTGCCTTGGCTTTGCTGCGCTTAGATTCCTTTGGCTCCTTTTGATCCTTTGGTTCGGGGTGCTTATCATTCTTTGGTTCCTTGTCATCCTGCACCTTCTTCTTTCGTCCTCTTGGCTTTGGGGGCTCCTGCTCCTGAGCTGTCACTGGCTTGAGTTTACCCCAATCATTTGGCTTGGCTGGCAGAGGGGCTTTGCATTCCAAAGCTTTGTTGCTATCTGCTGTTGGCTCATCACTTGCTGCTGCTGCTGCTGCTTTGGCTTGTTTCACTGTTTTCAAGTAGTCACGCATACGAACACTGGGTCGGGATGTTGTGGATGTTGCTGCATTTGCTGCTGCCTCCATTGCATCATCCTTTGGAATGAGTTGCTTGCTGCTCTCATCCTGTGGCACTGCAACAGTAACATCATCCTCATTCATCTCGCCTTCCTCATCAAAAACAGGTGGTACAGAAGGTGTGTTTTCCTTGGCTTCTACTTCGCTGGTTTGCTCTAGGTGGGTGACCTTGCTACCATTGTCAGATCCTTCTCCTCCACTTTCAAACTGGTTGGAATCCAAACGAAGGGTACTCAAGTGGCCAGTAAGTTTTTGGATTTCCTCCATTTCCACCTTAGGGCTGCCAGCCGGTGTGTCCAACATAGCAGCAAAGTCCTCGCCCTCCAAAGTTGGCACAGGGGCTGCTGGAGAAATGGCACCTCCAGAAACATGCATGCACAACATTCTATTTGATTCCCACTGATACATATTTGACAAAACTGGGTTTGAAAACCAAAGCCTGTAGACAGTTCGAACATCATTGGTTGGGTCTCTGCATTGTCCATACCTTGGACACATGTAGCGAATGAAAGAAGAAATTACCATATAAAGATACAGCATAAGTATATGCATGACCAAAATAGATTTTATAGCAGAAACACTTCAGTTGTATGCACAAAATGTTGACATGGAGCAGTAGGCCGTTGGTGGATATGCCACGGTGTTTGGCTGAATCTGCATTTTGGCCATGTTCTCATCTCGTTGTTTTTTGAATTCGACCATCTTGTTCAGTTCAACTCGAAGAGATTGACATTGCTTCAACAGTTCCAACTGCTGCTGCAAATGATGCATCTCCTGCAAGGCAGCCAGCACACGAGGATCCTGGCAAGCGAGGCTGGATGGGCAACAAAAAATATATATGCACACACACACATATATATATATATATATATAGGGAATGCTGACATGCACACATTTTGATATATATATATATTTATAAATATATATATATATATGCCTGTCCAACTAGTGTCTAGGGGCACCTGGAACGGCTCTTTGGGTGGCGTGAACTCAGCCGGCAGAACACCTGCAGAGCTGAGGGGTTGAAGTACTCTCAGCCTATCATTTGGTCTATATCACATTTTTGATGTATGCGCATTTTAAGAAATATGTTTCCATTTAATGGGGGTTTCAAATTCAATCGGGTTTCCAAATCCTTTTTTGACCATCATGATTTTTTGAACAGAAAAATCTAGAGTCGAAAAAAATCCAAAAAAGGGTTTAGAACATCCATCAAGTTTGAAACTGATATTCAATGTAAAAATGCAACAAATGTACATCAATGCCTGGCCTTTTGGACTTGGGGTCTGATAAGTGGGACTCGTAGCTGTAGGAGACGCCAATGCTTGCTTTTGCACCACTTTGAGGGGAAAGAGACTTGGATGCGGAGCATGAAGTAACCTCCCATTGACCAACTCATGTGGGTTCCCAAACTGGTCAACTACCGCAACTGCAGGCCCCAGCTTGGCCACAGCACCATGGAGTTGGCTTTCCCAGCCGGCAATGTACTCGATGATGGATTCCTGGCAGGAAGAGTAGTGGGTTCCAACCAAATGGGATGAGGACTTTGTAAGACTTGAGGCTTAGACGGAAGCAGGACCATGCTGATGCTTGTTGACATCGGCTTGGTTATAGCCAGAACCTGGGATGTTTGGGATAATGTATAATATATATAATATATATAATATATATAATATATATATATAATATATATAATATATATAATATATATATAATATATATAATATATATAATATATATAATATATAATATATATATATATATAATATATATATATATATATATATATTATATAACGATGATCATGCATAAAAAACAAATAAATAAGAGTGGACATAAATTTGGCATTGTCTAGTAACACTTGCTTTTGGGGTCCTCCTCTTCCACCTCCATCTTTTCCATCATCAAATTTTCATCATCAGTGAAACATTCTGACTCACTGTTTTCCTCCAACCCATAGTCATCCCCATCACTCAGTTCATCCTCATCACCCGGTTCACCATCCTCTCCACATCGTGATGTTGGACCTGAGCGGGGAGGCGACTCCAGATCGATCTCAAACCCTTGGCTGATCAAGATCCGCCGCAAAGCCTTCTCTCTGGGGACATGGGGCCTTCTTGTCACCGAGTTATATACTGAAATCATCCTGCGAAGTGCCCATGCTTGAATATAGATCGCATTGCCTTAGGGCTGAGTCACACATGTTGTAAATCACATTCAGTCAACCAAACCACTACCACCTAGAAATACAAGTTGGAAAGATTTTAAAATTGTAGTGTGAAGGCACGAGGAATCGGGATGTTCATCAAGCCGTAGAAACTCTCGATGTGAACTTCAAGAGTCTGAACAGTAACCCTGGTCCCCAAGTGAGTAAGTGCATGAATAAGCACATGCTCATTCTGCACACAAGTGTCTCGACTGATGTTATTCTCCTGAGTGAAGGTGACCTAAGATACCAGCAAATGTGTTGAAACCTGAAGTGGTGTGTTTATCATGAACGCAGTGGTTTAAAAAATGAAGGACTCTATCAAAGTTGGCAGCCTAAAAACGATTGGTTGTGTTTTTCAACCTTCAATGGGGCCCCCAATGCAAACCCATAACATGATCTTCATTGGATAATATTGCAACTATCAGATCGCTTAGACACAAGCTGAAGCTGATGAGCTCGCCTACGTAGATCGGGCACAGCTTCCCAGGCACGTGCCAGGTCAGTAGCTGAGGGAGCTCGGTCTTCCCCAGCACTCATGGCCACAAAACCGAAAGGTGAGGTTGTAGGCACACAACAAGATATTTTCCCCATACAGTTTCAAATGTTGAAACCAGATTTTGATAAATATTTATAACAAAAAGATAGTTGATATATGTTGAAACTAGATTTTGTTTGGAAATTACATACTCTGCTTACCGAAGCGTTGCATATCTTATCAAAAGAGCCCAGCTGCAGAGGAATCACAACACTGTTGTCATGTGAAGTTGATCATTCAGCCACAACCTCGAAGGGCTCACAGTAGCCCAAAAGATTATATTACATTGACTTAATTGGAGTTGATAGTTTTGGAAACTGCCCTTCAGGATTGTGGCCTCTACTTGAAACCCGAAAGAGTGGAAACGACCCGGCCTTCACCACTTCTCCCATGCAGAAGCAGTCAACAGGCATTGCACCGAGCGATTGTGCTTCTGTTGTGTTTGTAGGTGATGAAGGCTTATCATTAATAGCATTCTATAGCTATCAAAAGGCCAAAATGTGTTCCCAGGGTTTTCACAATTATTAGATGGAACTCCAATTTTGATATGATGGTTCCATATGGTTCCCCAGTGTTACCCCATAGTAAATTTCTATGTGGCTGCCTCCTCAAGCATGCCACCCTGTAAGCATTCATCCCATATCAACTGCAGCCAAGGATTGGCCTATGGACGGTGGCAACGAGCTGACCAATGGTTATCCCAATTTACCCCATATTTCAATCATATAGTAAATGGTTATCCCAGATGAATCCCTAAATCACCATATATAGTCTGTCAACATTGGGATTCTTCACTCCAAGTACTGAATGATACTGAATGTCTTATGTGGGCCCATTTGGCCCAAAACTGGTCGATTTGGGAAAAATCAGTCGATGTGGTCAAGGACTACTTTTTCTGCCCGATATCTCAATAAATGGTAAACAACATAGTCTACCAAAATATTCTTATACGATCGAAGATCTAGGTAAACATATCCATGGCCCTGGCTTCAAAAGATGTTTATCATTTTACAATAGCTTGTAGATCGTTTTGTAGATCGTTTTGGGCGATAGTTCCAACATGTTCCAGGATAACGTCTCAATCTACCATTCCATCCTCCAGGATAATATTCCTGAGCCACTGATCTCATCCCAAGATCGTCTGGAGGATCTGGAAAGCTTCAAATCGCGACTACACTACATCCAAATGCAGCTAGATCAGCCGGCTGCTTAGTACCCAGAGTTTTCCAAATGCACACTGAAAATCCTGTCGCCCAAATTGGGTGTGTCCGAACATTGTGGATTTACAGCGCAAAAATCCTATAAAGACTACCCTGTGTCAATACAAATCCCAATTTTGGATGTGTAGGAACCGCGGTTTTATCAATGTCAAAAGCAGCAGCTCATGGCATTGGTGGCAGCTTCACTCTTCCCTTCAAGAGCAGAACGGAAAGCCCATCGGTGGGGACAGGCCTTCGTGACACTTATATAATGAGATTCAGATGATGTTCTGAGCAAATACATGAATCTAAACAAAAATCATGATTTCAGATAGTTTTGGCATGGTTATAATTATTCTGCGGATGTTAAACATTGGTTGTTATTTGCAACTTCCAGGTTGATACCAGGTAGCCTCTATCATCTCTCCAGGCCAGATACCGTCGTGGCTTTGGACAGGCGATGGAACGTTGGGCCACTATGCTAGTGGTGAACGGTGGGAGCGATTTTGGTATGGATATCCATATTCCCTATTAAATACTGTATAGAAAAAATGGGAGCCAGTTGAAGCTACGAATAGAATGAATAGAATGTCCATGAATTTCCTAGAATTTCCTAACCACATCATAGCATGACTGTTTAAAGCCAAGTTACTGGTTGGTGGTTTGGAACATTTGGATTATTTTTCCATATATTGGGAATCATCATCCCAACTGACGAACTCATATTTTTCAGGGGGGTTGAAACCACCAACAAGTGGAGATCAATCAATGGATTTTCTACAGGAAACCAAACATGTTCCCATTAAATATTGGGTTGTCCTGTAAAATTGTCCTTGAAACCGATCCAATGAAGATATTTAATATTATTTAATGGTTTGGTGAGAGAAGATGCAGCCGCAATCAACTATAATCAACTCCTGTCTGGTCTGACAGGGCTATGGAATGACCTGGAATGATTTTTGAACAACAAATTAAAACCAGCATAGGCACAAATTCCTCCAGCTTGTCTTCTTACATGTGGAGGTTAGTCCCAACATTATCGGTACCCCTACCCCTAATGGTATCCCATGGTAAAAACGACCTCATGCTCCATAGAAATTCCTCGAACTTCGCCGTTGAAACTGGGTCTGAAAATGGTGAGCCCGCACTGTCGGAGAGATCTCCCAGGCATTTGCAGGCGCTTGCAGAGGAGCGTCCAAAGCAACATCGCGTGTTTTACCTGGCTGGGCACCTGGACGGGAATGTGACAGATCCAACAGTTTGACGGATTTTTCTGTTCACATCAGGGTTTCACCAACCCCGCCACAATAAAGTACGCCAACCCTCGGGGACAAAAGAATAACACCACCACCAAATAAAGAACGTCAACCGTTTTTGTTGTTCTTTTCATGGTGTTTTCCCATTAGAATGATCAACGATCTGAATTAAAACGTGGAAAGATATGTTTAGTTTTTTTATAACCCCCTCATTCAGAAATGCAAAAAAGTGAATCCCAAAGAGGGAGACTTGAACCACCTCGGAACCACAATGAAAAACAAGGTCACGCGCGGGTATTTAACCTGGTCTCATTTGTGTCTTCGACAGCATTTCGTCCTGTAAAATACAGGAGTTTGTGTTATTGGGGTAAATTCAGCCGTCGCGGCGCGTTTCGTTTTCACTCATTTCAATTTTCCGAGGTGACACTTCAAGTCTGCAGTGACTGGTAAGTGGTATCGCCAAACAAAGGCATGCATATACAAAATCAGTTTTTGATTCAAACCACATTTGGACCAGTCTTTGTTGTTCAAAGAGGAAGGAATGAAACGGTCAAGCGATTGCCACCATCTGTCCACTGCTTGAGTTCCAGCAATGGTGGCTCCAGGTTTCTTCCAAGTTTTCAACTTTCGAGTGAACTGTTGTTTTCGATGCGTAACTGGAAAATTTTTGTTCCTTTTCTCTTTGCACAGGCTCTCCCACGCTTTGGCTCCATCACTATAGAGACGGATTTTTTTGGAATCGCCTAAAAAGGTCATGATCTTGGATTGAACAATTTCAGACTTGGATTCCACAGGTGGACTTGCACCTGGAGGCACTAGCTTGAATGGTAAAACCTTCAAAACAATGTTGCCACCTCGTTATCATCCCACCCCACCCCACCCCACCCCACCCAAGACGTAGCATGACCTAGCCAAGTTGGTAGCATCCTGGACATGACGACAACGTAACACGACGTTATCATCCCACCCCACCCCACCCCACCCCACCCCACCCACGACTAAAATACCCAAAAAACGCCCAAAACTACCAGGTTATTTATCAGCACGCCTCCAAAAACAACACTGTTTATTATCCCCTTTAATAAAGTCACTGAATTTTTGTGTGGGATTTGGGATGAGTATACTTAGCTTTCAAAATATTGTTTAAACTAGATTATTTTTGCAATCTCAACCCTTTTGAAAAGACCTTTATAGTGGGGGCCCCCTAAATGAAGTGCTCCAATTATGAGGACCAGAGTGCAACAGTTTTCTCAATATGTGTTTGTGTTCAATTAGGCAATTTGTTTGGTGATACTAAAATGCAACGTCTTCTCAATATGTATTCGTTTTCAATTAGGCAATTTGTTCAGCAACAATAAAATGTCCAGGGTCCCCCAGAGTATCTGTGGCCTCAGCATTATTCGTGGCGCAAGTATGTTTGAGGGGGGGTGGTAGGGGTTTATTCAAACATGATTGGGAAGTTGGTGATTCAGACCAACGTCGACAGGTTTTCTTTGTTTTAATGGAGGGGTTTCCTATAAAGTAGCCGGTAGTAGCCCATGGTAGCCATAGATTTTCCATGTAAACCATCTGGGATCCCCGTGGATTTCCAGGCCTTGCCACCCTTCCTCTTCGCCAAAGCCGTGGAGAATCTTCGGGAGCGTCGGGAGTGCCGAGGGGATGAACGGGGAACGTTTCGAAACGGAGACCTTGCCATGGACTAAAAACAAGGTGGTGCCCCTGGCCACGATAGCGTTCAGTTGGTGCGTTTATAACTCCAATAACTATGGTTTTTGTTGGTGATATATCTATAGTTATACCACCTTGTACATGACTTTACAAGGTAAACGTTGACATTACATTGTAGCACCAAAACTGATTAAACAAGTTCATGTTCCAGCAACACTTGTGATAGTCTTTGTATTTTGTTTGTTCAGCAAAGATGAACACGTTTTACCAGCAAAAAATGATGATGTTACCAGCAAAAACGTGCCTTTTGTCCTCAGAATGAAGATGGGACCCAACTACAAATTCTTCCAGCGAAAATGTTGATTTTACAAATCAAACCATGGGCGTTGCATGGGCGTTTTAGATGTTTTTTTCCCGGGAGGTTGTCACCCTGACCCAAGGTGGTGGTGATGCTGATCCAGACTGCTGGTTGATGAGTTGATGGTATCCCTATATCAGTTCCCCAGTGACCACCACAAGTCCTGAGACAGTACCAGAAGTGCGCAGATCATCCAACATACAAAATCATATATATATATATACATATATATATATATATTTACATATATATATATATTTATTTTTACATATGTACTGTACATATATATATATTACATGTGTGCTCCCTGCAGGGTATGATTGTCAGCTAGGTGATATGGCCCAAATACAGGTGAACATACCATACCATGGAACATCGGCATAGCTCCATGACACCATGATCCATATCATCCATCCAGATTCAACCTATCCGCGACGCCCTCCGGGACTCCGCGACCAAGGTTGCTGGTCCAAAAGCGGCTGGAACCGGGTGATTGTCGAGAAACCATTCGGCAAAAACGGTCCGGTCGCCATGGATTGGTGAAAAATCACACGGGGGATTCATCGCCAGGGCTGCCAGTGTGATGCCAGTTTCCCATGGGGAAAAAGACGGTTAAATCATCATTCTGCAGTATGAAAAATGAAAGATGCCATGAATGTAGATGATGTGAAATATATGATGATATATTTAGGAATGAATATTTGGATGATGTATACACCTACACTAAATATAAGTGTCTATATGTCTATATGCTACATGTACGTGTCACGTGTCGACATGAGGAATCCAACCAGTGTGAAACGGTGAAGCATTTTCCGCATTTTCTGCCGGGATCAGCTTAGCGGCTATCATGGCATCTGCAGGTACACAGGCTGCAGAACTGACTGATAGCCTGGAGCTCAACAAGGGACCCCAAAAAAGCAGCCAGCACCTTGGCGTCGCTATGGGATGCTATAGGTGAGTTTTTGCTTCATGATTTCTTGATGCAAACGAACGTTCGTTACGCTCTTGGAATCTCTCGATGAATTTCTCCAGCTGACGCTCTTAGCTGACGCTCTTGGCCAGAGTTCTTATGAAGTTCTTGGAAAATGCAAGAAAAAAACAATAGAGAAGAATAACATGGATTGTTTCCTATCATTTTCTCACAACAGCTCCGGTTGTAGTATGTTGTAGTATGTTGTAGTATGCTGTAGTATGCTGTAGTATGTTGTAGTATGTTGTAGTTAGTAACAGTTAGTATGTTGTAGTATGTTGTAGTGAACCACTTGAAAAGATGTATTCTTCTTGAAGAAATCACCTCACGCCTCACTTCTTGAGGTATAAATCCCATTCGATATTGCTTGCATTTCGTTTGCATGCAAATTGATTGAAACCGTCACAAACCCCATCAACGAAAACAGACATATCTCTATACATCGCTATACCATAAACCAACGAATTCAGATCCAGTCGCTTCAAGTAATTACATAATTACCATAGATATTACCATATATTCTCCGATGTTTATCATGGTTTCTCCATTCTTCGAGTCGAGGGTCTAGCTGGGCCTCCCCATGTCGTCGTCTCCCGCGTTGGCGACCGATGCGCTGTTCGCCGCGCTGGCGAAGCATCCGCGCGTCACGGCGGGAGATGGACATCCCATGCCGGATCGCTGTAGCACCTTGGATCGGCGAAGCCACTGTGGTCCGGGAGCCAGAAAGGTAACTTTGCAGTTGCTAAACCCCCAGGGTTGATGATTAGTTGGGGGATAAAAAACTACCCTTCATATATGGATATACACATATATGGGATCATAATAATCCAAGAACGGGGAATCCCGTTCTTAACCAGCCAGGATTAAATGGAATGATAGAGGGAATTATTTCACACTGTTCAGGTGGTGTTTAACCAGGCTGTGATGATCATCGTCTGCGATGATCATCGTTGAAAAACATGTTTGCATAGATTTAAGGGTCGTTTATTGGGCAAATGAACATCGAGTCGTAGATGTTGGTGAAATGTTAACAGAAGATATCCCGTAGAGCATCTCGCTACGGATATCCAAATTTAAGGGTAACACAACCATTGGACTCATTGGACCCACAATTGGCACCAAACATGAACCACACCCATAGCAGCGGGTTTGCCAAGAGGTGATGACAGCTGATGAGGATGTGTTGAAAAGGAGAGGTGGAGCCTAAGTGGTCGAAATAGCCAAACAATGATTCTAGTATGCACAATATTGGTTTATTACACGGGCTTCAACATTAAAGCGCCGGGGATGTCATTCTCAAGAAATGGATTGGGATATCATGATATATCATGTGAGTGTAGGTTTCTTACCAGACATGCGTATATAACCTTGGGAATTCTTGGTTGAACCTGGAGTAAACATGGAATTTCTCGGATCTGCACAGAGCAACCCAGTTCTGGTCTTGGGGGCCGTATGTCCTTACATGACTGGGTCGTGAAATGTTGGTAAATGTTGGTTAAGATATTCCAGCACCAGGGGTATATATGGAGGTTTCCTCGAAAGGTGGGGGTAGCCCCAAATCATCCAGTCGTCTTGGATGACCATGACGAAGCAACCATGGTGACTCTGTGGGATCCCTTCGAAGCCTTGCGACAGCCCAGGAGTAGAGGATCTTTTCGACTGGGAAGCTGTGGCCAAAGAGACCAAGATGTCCCGCGAGGCCCAAGTCGTCACCAGCTGAAGCTCCGATAAGTTGCAGTCATGGCATGACATGGCTCAGTTTGCTCAAGTTTTTAGGATATCTGGTTGGTGGTTTGGAACATTTTTGATTTTTCCAATCCAGTTGGGAATGTCATCATCCCAACTGACTTGAACTCCATGATTTTTCAGAGGGGTAGGTTGAAACCACCAACCAGATATTCTGACATACTCTGACTTCAACAAAATATACCCAACTCAATGGTCTCTCAGCTGAGCGCAAAAAATATTGGAGGATTCTCCGAAAGGCCAACATAAATTGAACTAGTTATAAGATCAAATCAAAATGAGTTCATTGGCATTCATTGGCCATTTGTTCACCTAATTAATTAGTTCATTCGGTAATGAACTAGTTGCGTATGGCCATGTATAATCAAATAGTTGGTTAGTGGATTATTGATAATTAATCAATTAATTAGTTGACTTGTCCAGGAATCACTTTCCATACTTCATTAGTAACCTATAGCTACACTGAGCAAAGTAATCCAGAAATTAAGGGAACATACAGACTTGTATGGTTAATTGTACTTAATGAAATGCCAATTAATCAGTGTCAGTCAATTGTTCCTTCAGTATGGTGGTTTTAGGATAATTTAGGTAGGTGTGTGGTGAATGATGGTTATAATCAAACATCATTCATCATAAATCTGGTTGGTGGTTTGGAACATTTTTGATTTTTCCAATCCAGTTGGGAATGTCATCATCCCAACTGACTTGAACTCCATGATTTTTCAGAGGGGTAGGTTGAAATCACCAAACAGAAATGGTCAATTGGGTATGGTCAAAATTAGGTACCCCAATAATTGGATGGTTAATACTCAACTAGATATTCACATCTGTGGTCCCACATCGGTCTTCCATTTTGACCTACATCCAATCCCATAGGATCCATGTATGCCATATATGGTAACATGGATCCCATCAATATACCCCAGTCATGTTAGCAAATATACCAGCACCATGGATCCTATGGGAATATCATCCAATTGGTTCCTGGAAAACTTCCTGCACCAGGCTCTTCTGGATGCCACCTTCGGCCCCGGTCCTCGCCGTGCGGGGCTGCTGCGCACGCGACGAGGAACTGCGCAGTGGCCGTTGACGGAGGAAGGTCGACGGCAGCTGGGGGTGTTGGTGATCCCTGCAGCTCGGCGGAAGAACATGGCATGTTCATAGGGAAAATATGGAAAAAGAAATCAAAAAGATGGGAACATCAAGGAAAAACTTCGGATTTTCAGATGTGTTGACAGAGAAAATGTGGGAAGATTAGATGATTATGATGATTCAACCATCGAGTTTTGGGAAACTGATGTGTTAAGATATATGGAAAACATCCAGAACCAGCTTCACAAAGGCTATGTTAAACCTAGGCATTGTGACTGGTGAGTTTTTGGTGTCCATCGAAGTTCTAGGTTGAGTATACTCCTATTGGGGATGTAAGACACTCGCACATGATTTAGTAAATGGATGGTTTAATACTGGGTTTACCACATTACCATTACATCTATCCGGTGGTGAAGGGAGGGAGTGATTTGGAGCGATTGGGGTATCCAGGTTTTAATATGTCCCTAATGGGGAGCCTTTTCCAGCTAGGACTTTCCCCATAGATCTGGGAATTTCATGAAAAATAGGAAGGTCACCATGAAAATAAAGATTTCACCATCCAAACTTGGCCGAAGGAGGAGCGGGAACCCGGGTTTTGCGGGAGGGGTTATATTAATGAAACCTTGGAATTGAAGTGGTTGCTATGTATGTCATGCTAATCATTGTTTGGAATTCATGGTCAGAATGATTGCTTGGAATAAATGGTTAGAAGACGATCACAAACATTCGAACAGAACAAAGATTGGATAATGTGTTAAGTTGATTAGTTTTTTCAGTGATTTGTTCGTTGCATACGTTACTGCAAATGTGTTGGTCTTCATTTTTTTGTCTAGCACAAGTTGATATAGTTGAGTCTGCTGGTTTTGATTTGAGAGTTTTCTTTATTCACAGAAGGCACCCTGAAGAAACATCAGGGCCAAAAGTGCCAAAGGGATTCCTACAGGTTGATCCATGGTCACTCACCCCACGCAAGCAGCTCGGGGGGGGGGGGCATGATTTTCATCACCGTCCCAGGACTTCGTTCAGGAGGATGAAGAAACCAAGATTTTGGGTGAAACTTGGCTACATTTGGCTACATTTGGCTACCATGGTCAGGCTTGCTCCAAGCTACTTTAGATCAATGCTGTCTTTTTTCGAGAATTTGTGTTTTTGCTTCGGCGCATTTTCCCTCCTGGTATTTGGACCGTTGGGAGCAACCCTGATGGTTTGGAGTCGGACAAGCATTGGAACTGACAATCTGACAACGGTTGTTAGGGAAGTATACTTGGGGATTGCCATTGAGAAATAGTGATTGTGACATCATTTCCATTCATGTCCATTGTCCCAATAGGGGTATCATTAGCAAGCACAAGGGATATTCGCATATCAATGGACGTGATACGATGGCCCAAGGCATTCTTGATTTGAGGGTCTACATTTTGACACAGGAAAACTGGTAAATTGGAGATGTACATTTGCAGTGTGTCTTACTTACTGTAGTACTTGTGAACATCATTACTACTGCTCAGAAGGAAGTTTACGCTAGAAACCCATATAATATATTGAAGCTTACATATATACTGTAAACCAACCCGTCGGTGTTTTGGAACATCTCTTTGATTCACAAATATATTCATGTGTGTTTTCTTTAAATATTTGAGGGTGACCTGGCATGTTTCTTGCTTTATTCAGTTGATTTTGAGTTGAAAGAAGTCCTCTGCGCTTCTTGCCCACATTCTTGAGAGGATTTCTTCGATTCTGAAACTGGAGCAGGGCTTCCCTGGGAAGAACGAGAAGGTGGGCCAGTGGGCCCCAAAACTCGTGGCCTCGCTTGCCTATAAACAATGGATAGTCACATGCGGGTTGTTTGTTTATCGTTGCTTCGCTTGATAAACATATTTGTATTTTGTGATATGTTCTTTCATATCTGGCATATACTTTGCCATATTTCAATAACCATGGACCATGGAGTGTTGTTTCCTCTTGGGGAAAAAAACATCAATAGATCATCGACTGTCGAGGCCCTGGACAAAATGCTTCACTTCCGACGGTGAATGGATGTGGGAGAACGATCCAAGAATGCCCGAACTCTTTGGCGTGAACATATTGTAATCTATCCAGGTGTAATCAGGTGTATGTGATAATGATTTGAAATATGTATAATTGATTATATATATAATATATATTATATTGTATTATTGCTCATGTTGGGTTTAATTTTCAGATGGCACCCAGAAGTGTTGGCTCTGGACTATGGGATACAGTAGACTCGAAGGTTTCTCCGGCCCCTGCAGTTTTTCAAATCTCAAGTCTCGTTTCATTTATGTGCGATGTTTAAACTTTAAACCATGATCATTACTAAATCAAGAAATATATTATATATACATACCTGTACCCTCTGGTATTTTTTTCTATAGAAGATGGCCTTAAATTTAGAGATGATTTGCCTATCAATAACATCGATTTTTTCCCATCGGTGATCTTCGATATTTCCCATCATTGCCACCATCAAATGGCGGCCTCCATCAGGGGGTGGATACCATGCAAGCTTCGGACCAACCTTTATCCCAAAGTCTGGCTACAAGGTGTGCAGCTGTAGAAATGTGTCGATGAAAAGTATGTAATATATGATATAACTGATATAACATAATAAAATATTATATACATTAATATATATATAATGTATATAAATATAATGTATGTATAGATGGTATACTAAGACACATGAACCTCACAATGTTGATTTTGTTTTAGGGGTTGAGACACCATAGAAGGACTGATGGCTGGTCCAAGATTGGTTGGATTGATTTCCACAAAGCATACTTGCAGAGAATGGGAGTTAGTCAGCAATTTTTTGTCGCTGATTGAACCTCGACTCCTTACGACCAGGTTCTATGAACAAGTGCGAATCGCCGTTTACATTGGGCTACTTACTCTCTAAATTGGATCATTTCAACATGAAGCTGACCCCACCATTTGCATGAAGCGAGATTTTGGATGATGTTGGTTCATTCCCAAAGTAGTTGGCAACATTTCATACTGGTTGGTGGTTTGGACCATTTTTATTTTTCCATATATTGGGAATAATAATCATCCCAACTCATGAACTCATATTTTTCAGAGGGGTTGTTTTACCACCAACCAGCATAGCATTTTCGAAAATTGCTGAGCCTGTCAATTCATTGAGGACTTTAAGCGACAGTACACCGAAAATTGGACCAACTGACCAACCTCTGCAGTTCAATGAGCTGTCTCAGTCTTGGCCTTACTCCCTTCAGCAAACCGGGGAAGCTCCAAAGCATGGCCAGGTGGACAAAAGCAAGGCATTCACGGAGCTACCAAGTGCGTTGGACTCCATTCGATCCTCGGCACAAATATCAAGCCACACCACACAAGGAAAGCCCACGCCACTCATACCAAGCCACTGATACCAAGCCACTGACGCGGCATAGTTCATGTTGCTTCAGACTTCTGGGGTAATGGTTTATTAATTAGGGGGGGTACTCCTCCAATAGTCATAATCTGATACTTAAATGGTACCCTCCCAATTAAACAGCCTAGGCTAGGGGTTTATTAATCCAGGGTTGACATTACGGCTGGCTCAGAAACGGATAATTCATACCCCAGGCACCGTTCTATAATTCTCATTGCTGGCTGAATCCTCACCTTTATCCTGATTGTTACCATTGCCAAATGCTGGTGATATCCTCATAGCTGTCCCTCTCTTCCCAATGTTTCTCTGTTCTTGATTTTTTAGAAAAAAAACGAACATATATCATCATATATCAGACATATCAATTTTCATCAATTGTTTATATCTAGATTTTCTGTGTGTACTTTCCTTTGTTCCATCATCTTTTCCAAGCACCACGGGATTTCGAAAAACTTCCGTGGTGGTGAGGCTCCCGCCTTCAGCGCCTCCTTCGCTTCGACGATTTCGACGCCGACACCGTTAACGACGCCGGCGTGGCCGAGAGCCTGCGGCGCTACGCCATGAGCGCCGCGACGCGCGGCGGGCGCCAGGGAGCGCTGAGCCAGGCCTTTGTGCAACGCTATGAGTTGGATGGGGATGAGATGACCTGCAACAGGACATGGGGATGGGGATGGTTGAGGTTAAGAGTATGGTAACTAATATGTTTATAAAATAGATGTGGGTTATGATGTGGATATAGATGCATGTATCATATAGATGCTATATATAAGTTATATATATATTTATATATATATATATATATTATAGTTTCTGATGATTCTATGTTTATAGTCCATATGAACCCAGTTGAATAATCATCATCATTAGATTCTATCTGACTGGTTGGTGGTTTGGAACATGTTTTTTTTTCCCATGATTTTCCATATATTGGGAGTAGTAGCCCCAACTGACTTTCATATTTTTCAGAGGGGTAGGTATACCACCAACCAGCGGATGAGTTGAGAAAAATCAGTGGTGATGAATTTTTGATCCATCGCCCAGCGGATCTCACCGGGAGGGGTGAAAATTCCGAATCGGGGGATCCAACATTTCAATATTTCATTCGGTTGGTGTTTTAATATGGTTTAATGGTGATTAATGGTGAGTAATCGTGGTGATTAATGATAAATTATCTGGTTGGTGGTTTGGAATATGGTGGTTAATAGTGATGGTTAATAGTGGTTATAGGCTATAAACCAGCAACAATGGGAATATGATGGTGATCTGGTTGGTGGTTTGGAACATGACTTTTTTGACTTTCCATATATTGGGAATAATGATCCCAATTGACTAATACTTTTCAGAGGGGTTGAAACCACCAACCAGTCATGGATAGGATATGATAGGCATTGGCAATAAAATGATGATATAAGCACAACTTTACCAATGACATGACAATGATATAAAATTATGATATGATATTTCCAATGACATTTCAACACTGAAAATCATGATAGGATATTGATAGGATATGATAGGCATTGGTCTTTGTTGGGTTCCAACACTTGAAGCAAAATGATAGGACTGTTCATCAGACCAAAAAAACATAAGGCTCGTGATTTGTCATTTGCCACCCAGTACACTGGTACACTGCTGCAGGAAACAGGCACTTGGGATGCATTTCGACTCTCGCAATGCCAATGCGGAGGTGGTCATTGGCTTGAGTCTGGGAGAGGAACCAGCAGGGGCTGTGGGTTTGAGGTTTTTTCAGTGGATGCATTCGATGCCACCTTGGTGCCAAGCTGGTTGGGTGTTTGAATGGAAATTGAGGAAACTTTGATATGGCAGTGTGTCAAAACCTTGTACCCCTGGTGAACATCAAAATAGCTGGTAGCATGTTCATCCCCCTAAAAATTGTATTAATAGGTATTGATCCATCCCCATATGTCTCCAATGTTCCTCATGGCTTTCCTACACTCCGATTGGAGCAGGAAAATCAACCCTGCGGAGGTGAACCAGGATGGCAAGCTTAAAAGACCATTGTGGATCTTCGTGGGGGTACACACTTGGATCGTGCTTGTGAAACATTGCGATCCTTATTGGATTCCAGGCTGATCCAGGCCGATCGGCCCCTACTACCGAAGCCTGGCGAGGACCAAGGGCACATCTTCTTCTCGCGCTCGGGTCCGCACAAGGGCCAGCCCTTTCCCCTCTCCTTGGCCAAGGCGGCACGGGATGGGTTGACCCGGATCTGGATGAGTTTGAGCTTTATATTTGTCATTGTCCGATTTTCCATCCCATCCTGGGATTGGCAATACCATATAGTTACCAGTCTACCTGATTGAAGTGTGTTCATCTCTTCAAGATTGTTGATTCTAAGCTATAGGAACTATCGTTCTCAGCAAGATTGCTGGTCATAAGATGGTATAATACAAGATTTCATAAGTTATACATGCCCCATTTGTTGTACCCACTATTTTTTACCCCATCTCTGTTTCTTGTCCACATCCCGTTCCCAACAATCCATTTTTACCTATATGTGATATAGGGTCTTAGAACCCCCTAGTTGACATTATATACTTGGCTATGAGTCAAAACCCTAAGACCCCGACAGTACCCTAAGTCATAACTGGTGAATGGATGTTGATTCCTCCAGTCATATGATAATAATGGGTTTTGACCCAGCCCCAGTTCACCAAGTTAATCTAACCAACTTGGCACCACTTCTATAGCTATCCTTTAGGGCCCCACATCAATAACGTGTTGTGTAACAGTGACCCTATGGTAATTTGCTAGCTATGGAAGCCATGGCCCATTTAGTTCGATGGTTCACTTATGAATTTCATGGTGATTGTCCAATTCGCAACATGTTCAATTGTCGGTAAATCACCATTTCCATAGTAAATTATAAGTACATCACCAATATTTATGTTATTTTACGTTCAAGTATGGGTAAATTACCATAGGTAAATCGTCTATGTTCATCGATTTCCATGGTAATTCACCATTACCCTCTGGTAATTTAACATAGCTATGGAAAATTGCCATTTATAGTGAGTTTTCCCATTAAAAATGGTGATTTTCTATAGCTACGTTAGTTTACCAGAGGGTATCCATCCCCAGAGGCTTCACCACACCCCGAGGCATTGGAAGAGCGAGGCGATGGCATTTTGGTGGAGCTTCCGCGGCGAGCCTTGTGCGCCCTGTGGAGGGAGCCCTTTTTCTGTCGATGCCTTTAAAAGGCTCCAAAATCACAATCTGCCAATGATGTTTATGGATGTTTATGGATGTTTATATATATATATATATGTTTTTTTTTTACTATAGACTATAGTGATAAACATATATATATATGTTCTTTATGGATGTTTATATATATGTTCTTTTTTTACTATAGACTATAGTGATAAACATATATATATATATATGTTCTTTATGGATGTTTATATATATGTTCTTTTTTGAATCTGTTTGGAAGTTTGAGGCTTGCTAGAACTGGCTATAACTACTGTGGGGGTCAAAATATGGTTGAATTTAGTTCATGTGAATGTCCCCATGTTTCTTCAACCATGTTGAAACCATCATAGCAAATTGAACACTTTCATGGGTACGAACCTCAGTCCCAACCAGAAGTGGCCGTGGCTCTGAAGCCCTTTGACGTGAGGAATCCCTACACAAATGAAGTGTTCCTTTGGGGAAACCACATATTTCCGGTCCTTTGGGGGGTTCCAGGTAAGCATTGAAGTGTTCGATTTCCTATTTGGGTCTAAAAATGCTTCTCCAGCGGCAAAAACGCTCTCCCCACATGGGCCGGTATGGGCCATTTGGGTATGGATCAAGACCCTCCAATTGGGAACTTACTAGTAGGAAGAACCACACACTTTTGCATTGTAGGTTTTTCATGTTTGAACCATGCTAACTTAGGTTTATCATCATATGTCTTTAACTTTTGTTTGAACCATCTGGAGGAGTCTTCAACTAGCTTGTTCAGGGTCCTCATGCGGGACCATTGGGAAATGCCCAGATGTCAATTTCAGCCATCCCACCCCCCATTTTCCATGGTAAAAACCCGGACCATCACGTTCTTTGCCATTGATTTTCTGGTTGGTGGTTTGGAACATGACAGGATTATTTTTTCCATTCAGTTGGGAATGTCATCATCCCAACTGACGAACTCCATGATTTTTCAGAGGGGTTGTTTTACCACCAACCAGTTTTATAACTTTGTAAACACCTTGCCCAGCTGAGTACAGTATCAAAAAGCCCAGTTGGTTGATGTCAGGATTGCACTGGCCAATGGAGGATTTATCAGCGATGATCTTGGAATCCTCAACAGAACCAAGCAGGGAATGATCCAATAGGTTTCTCAGCTGGTTATATCATTATATTGTCCATAGATTTTCCATGCTATTGTCCATAAAAATATAATGATCCATGTAACATTGGCATATTCCATATATGTTGGTTATATGATTTCTTGGAATATTCCATGTTATTGTCCATTAAAGATCTCAATGATTTGCCATCCCACTATCTCCATAGAAGTGTCATGTTCCAACCCATAGGATCCATGTATGCCATATATGGTAACATTTACCATCAATATACCCCAAATGTTAGCAAATATATCATACATGGATCCTATGGACAATACTTCCCAGGTACATGTTCTACGGCTTCGCCCGCTACCACCTGCGCCACGGCGTCCCCTGGCACCACGACGCCGCGCGCGGCGGCTACCGCCGCGTCACCGTGACGCTGCGCAGCGTGCCGCGGCCGATGCCGACCGCGGCGCCGGCGGCGAAGCGGCGGCGGAAGGACGGGGAGGATGCGAAGCAGCGGCGGTTGATGGAGATGTGGCTTGATCTCTGGGATCTTCATGGGGACATGGGAATATAGTTGGGATTACCCTCTGGTTATTTGTTACATAGCCATGGAAGCCATGGCCCATAGAAATATGTAGATGATTTTCCCAGCTAGAAACCCTCTGGTTATTTGTTACATAGCCATGGTATAGATGGCCCATAGAAATAGATGATTTTCCCAGCGAACGAAACCTCCATTTATGGTTGGGATTTTCCATGGCTATGTTAAATAACCAGAGGGTACTTGGGATATTATGGGAAGTTGGTTGAACTATAAAATTTTATATAGGTTATAGTGTTGGGGTTTATAGTGAGTAGAGATTGATATCGAACTAGTGAACTGGGGGGTCTCAAAGCAAATTACAACTGGTAGGGGCGGCACTACATTGCGCACCTTCAGTGTAGAAGGTGTGTCAATTCAATATAATTCAATATGGAAAATCATGAAGAATTGGATTAAAATGGGATACCCTATTTTCAGACAAACCCATATGAAGGTACATCTTGTCAGGTTGGATTGTCCGCTGGAGGGTTACTAATCTCCGATCTGGGTAGATCCATTGCGACTGGGTAAAAACCATTTGTTGGGAGTGCTATGGATTGTTGCGATGCCTCTCGGAATTCTTCTGATTTACTGTCCCATAGGATCCATGCATGGTATATTTGCTAACATTTGGGGTATATTGATGGTAAATGTTACCATATATGGCATCATGGATCCTATGGGTGTGCTGACTGAGCCCATCAAGACATGCTGGAAATTCTGCGAATGTCAGCTAGTCCATCCGAGTCCATCCGTTTGCCATGGAAATTCCCGGCAAATTCATTTCGCAACAGACAACATCTGTTTGGTGGTTAATGATTATCAATGGTGATATATCTGGTTAGTGGTTTTTTATAGTGTTTAAAGATGGTATAAATCAACAACAATGGGAATATGATGGTTATAGCTGTTTGGCGGTTTGAAACATGATTTTTAAATTCCATTTCATATATGGGATAATCCCAACCCCATTGACGAACTCATATGTTTCAAGATGGTTAAGTCACCACCAACCAGGTTATTATTAACCATCATTAACCATATGATAACCATCATCATTAACAATTATTAACAGTATATTAACCATATATTTATCGTTTTCCAATTTTGATCTCTCCATAGGTCAACAGAAATGTGGCCATGGTCCCAGGCTCCAATCCTTCGCCCAACCCTTGGAAAAAGCGGCTCCACTGATCGACCTCACTGACTGACCGGAAAAAGTGGCGGATCGTCCTCTGGTGATTTTTGTACCTTTTGAGCCATGAACAACGGGGGATTTGATATATTATATATATATATAGTAAACAGCTGGCACATAGAATATTAAAAATAAATAGGTGCCACTAAGAATATGGAAAATACATTGCAAAACCTATTCCTGGAATGCCATCCACATAGAATATTTATCCACATAGAATATGGGGGTATATATATATAATTATATATATGTATACATACCTTATCAAAATCTCAAGACTCTCCAAACAAATCGTTGATCAGTGAAATCTAAAGTAAACAGCGCGGACATCGCCATGCAACATGATGGTTTGATTCATGATCAACTCAGCACATCTTTACAAGGTTTATATTCTATGTGCATCGTCTGTGGATATGCACTTAGAATATTGTTTTCACCCAGGAAAAATCATGTAACTAATAGACCTATTCGAAAAAAAAACAATGATTGATATTCTAGGTGCTAGCCGGTTACTATATATATATATATATAATGAAAATATGATATTTATCCATGAACATGTATAGGAATTATTGTTGATTTATTGGTGTTTCTTGCTGTTAATTGATGTCCACCACCAAATCTGAATGGAGATTTCACCACCAAATGAGTATCGTTCGATGTATTTAGGGGAATTTCACCAATTGGGAATACGAATGACCAATGATAGCTGGAAGATAGCCTGTTGGTGGTTTGAAGAAAAATATGATATATCCAAACAATGAAAAATGTTGTTGCTACGGGTTGAAACCACCAAGCAGTATTGTAAAACATCCTAACCAAAAGGTTGGGATCATGTTACATTCTCCCAGCTGTTCAGGTATACGGACATGCCCCAATAATAATCATCCCCCAAATCAGGGATGGTTAGGAACATGAACATACCGACCTGCAGTAGGTTTGTTGGGTATCTAAGATCGGCGGTGTAACATGGTGTAACCATCTTCAGGAAAAGTTGAAATCTTTCACAGGTACCCCCTCCATGTACAAGTGACCATTGATGGTTTGCTTATGTCCAAGAGCATTTTTTTAATCACCAGCTCGGCCCTGTTTGTTGCGGTTGGAAGTTGTTTGTTGCGGTTGGCAGGGTGAAAGCGAAGTTTGAGCAGCTCCACGCTGCAAAGGTCTCAAGAAGTACTTGGATGAGAAGGAAATCTTCCGCATGGATCACTACTTGGCCAAGACGCTGGTGCGCCTTTCCGCGCGAGTTGGGTGAGATCCCCGAAAGCACGGGATATTCCCAATGGCAAAATCCAAGAACCAGATACCCGGCCTGGTAAACATACAAAAAGCGATGGAACATGGCCATAGAAATAGTGAGTTTTCCCATGAAAATGTGTGATTTTCCATAGTTATGTGGCTGTTTACCAGAGGGTAAGCCAACAATAGTATATGTGGTAAAACCGTGTAAACGCCAATAACAGAATGGAATAATGTGGTGAACTTAACTCCTAAACCATCCCCAATATACATGCCCCCTTTTGTTGACTAGTCCTGGCAAAAGCCCACAAGTCTTGATTTTCAATATTCATACCTAGCTGAACATGAAATTACGGAATAGCTATGTCAAATCTAGACACATTCTGGAGCACCATACAACAGTTCACACCTTTGCTTTACAGGGGTTTCTTGAGTTTTTTGGGGGATCCCAAGTCGTCACCATGGTTGTTACCCTCTGGTAAACTAACGTAACTATGGAAAATCACCATTTTCAATGGGTAAATCCACTATAAATGGCCATTTTCAATAGCTATGTTAAATTACCAGAGGGTACCTGTACTAAATTACTAGTCGTCATGGTCCTCCATGACGACTGGATGAGGTATACGGTACCCCCATCCCCCCATGGCTGCCATGGTTTCACCTTCTCCCCATCCGACCGATCCCAGCGATCCCCTCTGGGACGTCCTCAGGTAAACCATGAAACTGGTGGTTAATGGTGATTACACCCTGGTAAATTAACATAGACCCTGAAAATCACCAATTTTTAATGGAACCTAGTCTTCCAACCCCTATCTGCCAGGGCCTATGTTAATTTACCAGAGGGTAAATGGTGGTTAATGGTGATTATAAGCCACAAACCAGATAGTTGACACAAGTATGTTTCGATCCTCAAGTCTGATATTATTGGTATCAATCTGTTTTATAATTAGAATATCTTGATTTAACATAGCCATGGAAAATCACCATGAACATAATAGCTCCATTATCTACAAAATGGGTGTATCCAGATTTATAGTTGATTATACCCAGTATATATATAATGTAATATGATATGATTTATATATAATATGTATAATCTAATACATATATATATATATACATATATATATATATATATACCTACTGCATCTCATACCTACTTTTTTTGGGGTGGAAATCTGAAAACCTGTTTTTTTCTAACATTATAAAAAAACCGTTTTTTTTTTAATAAAAACATGTTTTTTTTTTATAAAACCCTCAAATCTATCAGTTTTTCAGACTTCCACTTGAAGATTTGTTGCCCCATATATTGATTATGTTGGATATCTTAAAGAACATGTAACTACTAAGCCCATTAAACATCTATCGAAACCCTCGGCTGAGGGGTGGAGCTGGTGGATGTGATACCACTACCGCTATCTGAACTGCAGTTGATGGCCCGATGCCATATGTGGAACTGGTCTTAATTTGATGGGCCATAAGTTGAATGACAAGAACAACAATGCGGGATTGTAAGTCTATTTATATATTATATATTAAGATCTTTCAACAATGACAAGCCAAAGGTAATACGAGTAATCTGTTCTATCACTAGGAAACAATACAAGACATGTCTTTTTATATACCACCAATTTAGGAAGTACTGTATGGCTTGGTTCAGCCTTAATGTTTCCAACCTTTAGATCCCTGAGCCCGACGCACCGTGTTGCCATGCTGGACTGGAAGATGTCTGGCCTTTGTGGTGCTACTTTCTGTGCAGAGACTTCATCTTTCCAGCCCAGCCTGGGACCCCAGTTCTGCTTGGCCCATTTTTTATCCGATGGTGGGCCCAATCTGGTTCGTTGGCAATCTTGCTGCTCCACAAAACCTTGGTTTGGGGAGCGGTGTTTCTCCTCACGATTTTTGGTGATAGCTGACCCCATGGTTTTTTGATGGTGCAACAACCTAAGAAAGGACCATTTTATTTCAAGGAGCACTGTAGTATTGTTCCCCACCTGCCAGGTGAGGGTTGTTAGATTTTATCAGAGTTGTTCTTCTCCTCTTCCTCCTCCTTCCTCCTCCTTCTCCTCCTTCTCCTCCTCCGCGTCCTCCTCCTCTTCTACCACCTCTGCCTCCACTTCCACGTCCACTGTTGCCTTGCCAACTCTTGGCCAACCTCTTCGCCTTCTTCGGACCTCAGTGCGCACTGCTGGACCTCAACCTGGGACCTTCCTAGCTCAGTGCGCACCGCTGGACCTCAACCTGGGACCTTCCTAGCTCAGTGCGCACCGCTGGACCTCAACCTGGGACCTGCCGAGCTCAGTGCGCACCGCTGGACCTCAACCTGGGGCCTTCCGAGTTCAGTGCGCACCGCTGGACCTCAAAAGCCAGATAGAATGCCAGAAGATATGCCAGATAGAATGTCAGATAGAATGCGAGAAGATATGCCAGATAAAATGCCATAAGATTTGCCAGATGATATGCCAGATAGAATGTTAGAAGATATGCCAGATAGAATGCCAGAAGGTATGCCAGATAGAATGCCAGATAAAATGTAAGATAGAACGCCAGAAGATATGCCAAATAAAGTGCCAGAATGTTTGCCAGATAGAATGCCAGAAGATTTGAGCAGATAATATGCCAGATAGAATGCCAGAAGATATGCCAGATAGAATGCCAGAAGATATGTCAGATAGAATGCCAGAAGATTTGCCAGTAACAAAATGTATAAATGCCATGGTGGGGATCACACGAAGTAAAGTATTTTTTTTACATCCTCCATGGTCTTGGCCAATACTTTGTTGCAAGACTTTTGACAAAATATGTTGTGTTTTTGTCAGCAGTGTTGGCTCTTGCTGGCTGCGCTTGGTGTGTGGCCTTTGCCTACGTCATGAACGTGACTGGCTTAGCAGCCGTGTGGGAGGCCGATGAGTCTCTGCGTGAGAGACTTCGCAAGGACCGCAAGGTCTGCATTCATCCAATGTCGCAGCGCTGGTGTGAACCTTCGAGGGTCAACGCTGTGAACAACAGCATTGTCTTGCTTCCGGCTTTGCGTCGCCTGAGGGAGACAGACGAGTGGAAGCTCCCTTACCTGGAGCAGCTCCAGGTGGAGATTGGCCTCCTTTTCGAAAAGGTTTCCGTGCCAGTTGATGACAAGACAGTGTACACATCGTCTGTCGAGGTCAAAAAGCTTCTGGGTTTCGTGAAGCGACGTGCCAAGCGGCATGAAGTGACGAAGGACTGGGGACTACATGTTGTTGACAAGTAATATCAAATAATACATGGCCAAGACCAAGGAAAACATTTTTGAAGACTAGTGTCTACAGCAAATGCTGTTTCATTCTGACTTTGGCCGTGGACAGTTTGAGTGTTCATCACTGACTAAAACCAACATCGTTGTATATCTTAAGTAACCATACTGAAGAAAATCATGTGCATACTCATCCCTTTCAACAGATTATAAGCATACTCTAGGACCCAAGGGTTGTTTATTCCAAAGTTCAGGGATAAGAAACCATCCAGGCCAAAACCTAAATGCAAACGTGAGGACACCAAGTTCCATGAGCTTCTTCTTGCACTGGACCCCAGCTTGAAGGACCAGGGATTTGTTTGGGCTACACATTGCATAAACTTTTGGGATTACTTGGGAATACACACAATTATTGTAAACCAAGTCAAGGATTTAAGGATGGATTAGATACAAATACAGTTCTTAACCATTGGAGGACGTCATTGATGCCTACATGACCGGGTGCACTGACGGAGATGGTCCCGATGATGACTTTGAAGATGAGGACGCAAAGACCAAAGAGGACTATGAAAAGTTCAAGCTTTGGCTGGACCAACAAGCCGATGGTGATGATCAAACGTATTCAGCCCCTGCTCCCACACGTGAGGTCAGGCGACCCGTGCCAGAGGTTCGCTACATCTGCAACACTTGCAAGAAGGATGTCAATTCGTGTGACTAGTCTGAACACCTGTCTTGTTCGAAATGCCCCGGTGTAAATATTATTAGATCTAAATTTCTAAAGGATAATCAATACTTTAAGGGGGTTGGGAAGGCAGATTGGGATTATGGGTTTGTTGTGTGATTGTGGTGATATGGCTATGCCAAGTGTGCACTATATTTATATATGTAGTATCGACCACATAGAAAATTTATATAATACTGTAATTAACATATAAAACCATATCATATCACTTCATACTATCATACATGCCCACGATTCGAAATCACACCGGTGAATTTTGTTGGATGGAAATTTCCATTGGAGTCCCAATCGCATGATATACCCTGAGCCCCTTGCTCACGTCCGGCCATCTCTTGTCCAAAGAGGCAATTGCAGAGCCGCGCTGGAGAAGCTCAAGAAGGCCCTTGCAGAGAAGAAAGCGCAAGTGACGCTCCTCGGCTGTTTGGGTTTGAGGCGACAGGTATTTCCGCAGAATGTACCTTCGGGATGAAATTTAATTTATATAACATTTGTGAGGGGTAATCATTTGGGATTAACCGCACATATTTTTCCAGGAGTTCAATGGGATGGTACTGGGCCTAAGTCATTGTTTATGTTCAATGCCTCAAAGCTTAGGATTTCTTCGGGCGCAGCATCGCCATCATCTTCTCATCCGTTATCATCCACTCCAGCTGTTCCCACAGTTAAACCAGGGGAAAAGCAGCCAGATCGTCGTCCAGCAGTCCCGAGCAGAGGTTTGGTCCACATCCAAAATCTGATGACCCTTTCGTAGAACTTTTTACCATCAATCTTTGTTCAGGCCAGAGCCTGGTACTTGTCAAAACGGCATTCTTTTTACCACATTGCCACAGGTGGAAGCTTTGAGGACAACCTTGAGACCCAGCCGTTCCAACCTGCCTTTGTCCCTGAGCAGTCAGATTCCCATCCCCGAGAAGAGTTCATGCTGGCAGAAGTGCCTGCCACCCCTGATGAGGATCATAGCACCAAGCCGGGTGATTCCAAAACACAGTCGGGACGTCCTTTGGAGGTAGGATGTTGTTGCCAAATGTTTTTCAAAGTCAAGTCTAGCTGGCTCCTTATGGCTCGATAAGTTCCAACACACATCCTGTTACAAAATGGCAACATTTCTTTCAAGGCTCGAACGAACCAATTCAAAAGAAATTATCGCAATGGGTTGCATGTTTTGACATAATTCCTCTTGATAAAAGAATCATCTCCATATTCCTTTCTCCTCTTGTTCTGGCAGGTTTTGACTCGACGACAGCAACTGGCGGCCAAGAAGAATGGCAAGAACCAGGAGGCTGCCGAGGGCAATGGTGAGGGTGAGGCTGAGGGTGATCATGGTGATGATGATCAGAATGGGCAACCTGTGATGAAGAAGCCGGCAGCTAGGGCAAAAGCTGCCGGCAAAGCAAAGGCAGCAGCCAAGAAACAAGTTCAGACTGAGAAGGCCACCGATGCAGAACCAAAGGCAAAGTCAGCAGCGAAGAGGAAAGCCAGGAAGAGCAAGGCAGCCGAAGAGCAACATGAGCCAGAGCAGGAAGAGTCTGAGGTGCCTGAGGGCGATCAGAATTTGGACTCTACCAAGCGCAGGTTGTTCAAGGATGGAGATCAAGACCCCCCAGCGCCTGCAGAGGAAGCTGTTGGAGCTGACCCACCTCGCAAGCGTCGCAAAAGGCGCACTCCTGCTGCTGATGCGGCTGACCCTTCTGGTCAATCCAAAAAGTCACCCGAGGCCAAGGTGAAAGCCAAAGCGGCTCCCCGCCGCCGGAAGGGAGCCGATGGCGAAGATCAGAAGTGTGAGGATGGTCAGGAAGCACAGCCCAAGAGGAGAGCAAGGAAGTCCAGGCAGCAAAGAGAGGCTGAGGAGGCGGTTTTGGCCAGCCGTATGAACATGGAGGATGACGTGATGAAGGGTGTGGTTCTGCAAGTCCTGCGTGAGGTCAAGACCATGACCGTGGACGAGCTCAAGGACCATTTGTCCAGCAAGAAGGACAGCTTGGCTGGGAAGAATTCCACCTTGAACGTGTACTGGTCCAGGACCAATTCCCGATGCAAATACTTGTTGGACCCTGCCACACCGGACACGGCCAACTTCTACTTCACCTCAGGGACTTGGAATACCCGAATGGCAGCAGCCTTCATTGGGTCGTGGCTGATGGTTACTCAGCGATGTTTGTTTTTTTTCTCAGAGAAATCAACTACACCACCGCACTTTTCAAGAATACACTATATACAAGCACATATTTGGACCATTTTTTGCGGTCTTCACATGTCACTGGAACTTACCATGCTTTCTGAGGCTTGTTGGATGGACACCAAGGATGAGGCTGTCTTATCCCAGTGGGAAGATCCGACTTCAGAGTTTGCAGTGGAGGAAGCCAAGATCAAGTTCAACGCAAACCGTGCCATCCAAGAGTTCGGTCGCAAGTGAGAGCCTTGAGCCTTTTGCAACATGGCCTGAACGCCTTAGGGTTTGCACTAGTTGATGTTCCCATCAGTAGATGTGCTGGTAACCGGTCCAACCTTCCACCACTGGTAGCAAAGTTTTTTCAGGAATCATAATATTGAAGAAACCTGTGTTACTAAATGACTAATAATTATAAAGGTCCCAAGCCTACTGTATTCCAAATAATTCTCCATGTTCCTTTCCATATTTAGAGCTGGCCATGTCGATGTGCAGACAGGCGTTCTGACGTCAAATGGTTTTTCGAAAACCTTCAAAAGTTTTGATCACATTAGTTTGGGAAAGCAGCCTATGCCCACAGCGCTTGAGAACCTGCTGTGGGGTGCTGTCATATGTCTCCTTGGGTTTGCATCATGTTGACGAACATGATTACGCTAAGTTGCTTGTGGGGTGACCCTCATTGGCGCGCGAGAGAAAAAAGAATCAACTTGATCATCTAATGATGGTAGTGTTTAATGGTTTCAATCCACAAACACAAGGTCAGAGGTTTCAAGGTAGAACCCACAAAGGATTTATATTATATGGAAAGAATGTGAAGGTGCAACCGTTTTCAATGCCTCTGGAAGCCAAACAAAACGAAAGGTTAGTTCTAGGAATCATGGACTAAACACCATTTATGTAATTTCTCAGTTGGGTATATTCACAACACAATTTACTGGTTTTGATTCAAAATGTGAACCTACCTGTTTTTTCAAATTTACCCTCCTGACATCCCCTCATTGCATCGTAGCCTCCACGCTTTCCAAGGTCGCTGGAAGGTGGTCTATGAGAGCTCGCCTCAAATGCAAGAAGTGGGCCCTCAAGCAGGGTCTTGACCATGAACCCCGAACAGCTGACATGTTTGCGGCTACTTTGTGGGAAGTGAGCTGGCATACATGTAGCTGGAAACAGTTCACAAATTTTATTTGAAAACTGTTGCTGAAGGTTTCCAATGGGTTGGTATTCTTAGATGGTTTTCTTGTGGTGATCATCCAAGTAAGAATTTGGTATTTACACCGAAAGGTGACCACACATAATCTCGATTTGGACTAGAATCACTTGATCAAAGGATTCAAATCTTGATTCTCGCGATTGATTCTTGGGGTGTTTGCCATGGGTTTGTGGGGAAGCAGCGCAATAGTGCCATTCTGACAGTATGCTACCTTTTCTGGCCCAAAAAATATAGATACCGACTGCGGGTAGCTAGCAACCAGGACCAGGAACATTGCCAGTGTCAACATATGTGTTTCAATGAATCCATCCTATAAACAATTCCTATCAAGATCAAAGTGTACCTGTTGTTCTACCAATCGATTTACTAGGGTTGATACCCTTGAAAACACAAGTGCCTGTCTCAACCCAAAGCACAGTGCTAGCCCCTTGGTCCGTGGGAAAAAGATTTTCCCTTGGGAGCGACCTGCTGCCTAATGGCTCGTTCCAAGAAGTTTGTGGACTCACTGGTGTATATGCTCAATGCCCTTCAGGTGCCAAAGGCTCCCAAGCATGCATTGGACAAATCTCTTCATATCACGAATTAAGTTTCCATTGAGTACCAACCACAGTTTATTTGAATTTCAGTTTCGATTCGAACCATGAAATGGTACAAAAATTGCAGTGCCTTTAGAGGTGTATGTGCCAACTTCCTTTCAACCACTGCTACAACGACCCTTCCCAGCTAAGGTAATGATCTTTGCTGTCCTCTTGACAATTTGGACAGAACCGGCGACGCTATCCAATGCTGGTTGTGCTATGCAGGACTGTTCTTGCATTTAAGGGCCGGGGCATAAATATCAGACCAGTAACACCCAACATATTTGGAAACACTTTTAGTCATCAAGGTTTAAAAACTTGCGCCAGGACCCCCCTTCATTCCAGTGGGTGGAGTTTTTTGCTGGTAAGGCTGAGGCTACACGTATGTTCCGTGAAAGCCACTTTCGAACTGGGAAACTTGACATCACCTACATGCGTCCTGGAAAGTCTGGTTTCAACCCCATGGACCTGTTGACTGATTCAGGTTTTGCGTTTCTGGGGAGACAATAAACATATTTTGAGTAGTTCATTTCAAGAAGTTTCATGTATCCCGAACAATTTTATTGGCATATGTCATCAAGAATTCAATTCTTTTCAACCAAAGTTACCATGTCCCAGGTTAGCCATTGAAACGGTTCTACTGGGAGATCATGAGAATGGCTGGGTGTGTCTCTTCGGTTTGAAGTGCAGTTCATGGACAACAATGAATTGCGGAGCATCGGGCCGAACACCACGCACTGCAATTGGTAACCTTGCCTATCAAAGTGTGGTGGAAGGCAATTTACTGGCAAGTCGGAACTTTGGTGGTCTATATTGTATGTACTGTGTTGGTTAACATTTTTTTGCAAACTTGGGTCATAATTTGGGGGCATTTTACCTTGACCAAATCAAATTTCAACAGCTAAGGGTAATGTTGCTGATATTACTTGTGGTTGCCTTAAATGGCACCATAATTCTGGAACAGCCAGCCAACTCTTTGTTGGAATATTACCCTCGGTTCCGGGACATGATCATGATGCTCAACAATCTGGGGGGACCTCTGACAGTGCCTGCGCCCATCAGCCAAGTAACGATTTCGATATTTCCCACAAACATTGTTCTGCAAAGACTCCTTGGACATGGTAGTTGGACGTCAAAGTGATTGGTCATCAAATTCTTTCGGTCTATTTCAGTACAAATGTCATTGCTTTTGGTGAACATCCTCTAGGTTCACCGTGTTACATGGTGGATGAAGTTATATGATGGACCAACGCCAAAGCGCCATGTGGCCTACTCGAATTCTCCGGCGATCTCCAGGCTAGACTTAGGACGACTACAGGGATGGGCCAAGAAGGTTCGTCAAGATGAGGCTGCCGGGGTTGAGCGAGTGAAGTTGGTAACCAAGTACATTGACAAAGCTGGGAAAAAGCGATACAAAGGATCAGCTTCGCTTCGTTCCAGCGAGTCAGAATCCCAATTGTTAGACTCAACAACTTGAACATACTCCATCATCAAGAATGTAACTAAAGTTGCAGAGTACCTTTAACTGTTAAACATCCATAGATCAACGTGTGTAGCCCATTGCCAAGGCACTATCCAGCAAAGTTTGGGCGAAAGTTGGTCTCCATCTTTTCCGACCTGATCAGTGACAAGCGTGGGCTGCCTACTCTCCCTGACAGGGTTCCGCCCGCCGAGGAAACATTTTCCCAGATGTCTTTTGATGACCATTGGCAGGACGCCCAAGTGGTGGCAGTATGCCACTGGCTACGTGGTGGGAAACAGTTAGACATCCCGCAAAGTTTCAGAGACATTATCCCCAAAAAGTTGTAGATGTTTCGATTCTTCTAACATTGCTGGAACTGGGCCCTGCTGGAAGTCAAGTTGCCCCAAAATCACTCAATACCAAACTTATGCAGAATCTACACATCTTTACCCATAATTTGCCGTAATGCTAAAATACCTGGTTATTCCATTGTTTTACCAGGTTTCCCCCGGTTTCTACCCATAAAATTTTATGGGCAAAACGTAGTGCGTAATTTGCCCGTAATTTCCCGTAATTTACCCATAAAATTTTATGGGTAAAAAACAGAAAAACCTGGTTTTTTTTTCATAGAATTTTAGATGAATTTATATACCTTCCGATGGGATTGTGACCGAAACATTGTCGGTTTTCGAATGTTTTGTCAGTTGTAACATCATCAACAAGCACTTTGCTAAACTAAAATCATGGAATACATGGCAGAGACATGCAGGGACCAGCTTTCCAATTCAAAAGTGCGGCGTTGCACTTGCAGCGCGCTAATTCGATTTCTATTTGATCTGGCATGGGGAAGAAAATAAACACAGAAACCATTACCGACCTTGTCAGGTAGCACGTGATTGATGGCAAACCGTATGACTGTATTGAGAATGTTTTGTGGCATGAATTTAGCTATTCTTCTATCCCAATTGGCCCAGCATTTGGCTGAAATATTTAGAGTGGAAATTCTTTTTGGGTGCCATGGCATTCATGAGAACGGATACAGCACATAGCTTCAAGAGCCGTGCTTGGTCTACCGAAGACTTGAGTGCTGGCCTGGCCCACATCCTCACAGACGGGCGGCTGGAACTGCCTGATGATCTTTCACAGCTGAAGGACCACCGCTTCCTTGGCAATGCTTCAATGTTGGTGGTGGGGTGGTTGTTATTTCTGGTGCACTGAGACCTTTCCCTCCTTATTTGTTTATGCTGTAAAAATGTAGGTTGAACATATGATATATATGTTTGAATGATTTCAGGTCAAATGGCATTTCAATAGCAAATCTTTTGTATTGGCCCTATGCTTGCAGGAAATTGAGCAGACCATCGCCGATTTGGAAGCAAGTCAGGCTGCAGACTGGTTCTTAGTCGTACACAAAATGTAATACCTATCATACCATCAAAGTTGCCAGTTCCATTGAATAAAACAAACGTGGTAAATTCAGATGTTGAAATTGTTTTGATTGTTTCCAACCATGTTCTCCGAGGACATGGCTAAGAGAGAACTGCTGAGTGTTGCACCTTGATCCAATCTATAGGTCTTGACTTGATTTTTCCTATGTTTTTCGAAAACGATTGATCACATCCAGTTTGAAAAAATCCAAGAGTCGATGCTCCTTCACAATTTTCAGCGTCGAGGGTTGTTCTTACAGAGCACATACCTGAGGCGACGCCGCAGGCATTGGAGTCAAGGGCTGGCATTCAAGATGCAGAGACCTTGCCTGCAACTGACAGTCAGTTGGAGGAAAGCAATGGTTTGTCCAAAGCCCCTTCGTCCCCAGTCCATTCCGTTGCTTCTTTGCCTTCGTCTGTCCGTACCCCATCAGATGCAAGCATGGCAGTTTCTTAGCTCATTTGTCTCATGCTTCGATTCTATAGCCACCCATCCTTGTCAGATTTTATGTTCGAATTTCTGGGGCATATCGAACCTCTACAACGTAAACACTGGTTCATTTGAGGCTCAGCAACGGCTGATCCACATGTTCCAAAAGGGCCAAGTGGATGCAGCTACGGCCATGAAGCTGCTGGCTGAGATGTCAAGCAGCCCCCAGTCTGAGGCACCCGAGGTTCCACCGAAAGGTGATTCCAAAAAAAGGGCACGTAGTCCAGAGTCAGAGTTGGACACAGACGAAGACGAGGACATGGACACCCATCCAGGAAATATCTTGGAGACTTTGACGATCTGTTGGTTTACCTCTTTTGTTGAATAAGCTTAGCCCTGGCCCGAGTAGCGATGACTAGTACATAAATCATGTACCTACTGTAACTGTATACATTATGCCCTTGTTGGTCTTAAGGTTTACAACTTTCAGTTTTTGAAAACGATAGCTTTCTATGAGCAACAAGCGACAAACAACCACTCAGGATACCAAGACAAAGAACAAATTGAAAGCCAAGTTGAGACGCTTGTGTGAACTGAAGAAGGGCAACAAGTTGAACGTGCCACAGTGGCTACATGATGCCTGGAAATCGGGCGATCATTTGTCTATGGCCTTGGAGTACCAGAATTCCGGTTTCGACAAGGAATGGTGTTTTTTCTGATATGCCAAGGTGCAAGCATAGATGTTCATGTTGGTGTTAAGCAATCCAGCATGCCACTTCCGGGCTCCAGCTTCCGATGGGGCCACATCCTGACAGGAGCAGTTCATCAAGCGATGTGAGAAAACCACCACGGAAGTCGAGAAGCAATCGAATAAGGTTTGTGTAGGTTGGTACTCAAAGGAGGACATGCGAACCGATTTGAAGTGGAATGCGAACCTTGAATCATTAGCATTCGATTTTTTCCCCACCTGCCAGGTGAGGGTTGTTAGATTTTATCAGAGCTGTTCTTCTCCTCTTCCTCCTCCTCCTTCCTCCTCCTTCCTCCTCCTTCCTCCTCCTTCTCCTCCTTCTCCTCCTCCGCGTCCTCCTCCTCTTCTACCACCTCTGCCTCCACCTCCATGTCCACTGTTGCCTTGCCAACTCTTGGCCAAGCTCTTCGCCAACTTCGGAGCTCAGTGCGCACTGCTGGACCTCAACCTGGGACCTTCCCAGCTCAGTGCGCACCGCTGGACCTCAACCTGGGACCTGCCGAGCTCAGTGCGCAGCGCTAACCTCAACCTGGGGCCTTCCGAGTTCAGTGGGCACCGCTGGACCTCAAAAGCTAGATAGAATGCCAGAAGATATGCCAGATAGAATGTCAGATAGATTGCGAGAAGATATGCCAGATAAAATGCCATAAGATTTGCCAGATGGTATGCCAGAAGATATGCCAGATAGAATGTTAGAAGATATGCCAGATAGAATGCCAGAAGGTATGCCAGATAGAATGCCAGATAAAATGTCAGATAGAATGCCAGAAGATATGCCAGATAAAGTGCCAGAATGTTTGCCAGATAGAATGCCAGAAGATTTGAGTAGATAATATGCCAGAAGATATGCCAGATAGAATGCCAGAAGATATGCCAGATAGAATGCCAGATAGAATGCCAGAAGATATGTCAGATAGAATGCCAGATAAAATGTATAAATGTCATGGTGCGGATCACGCGAAGTAAAGTAATTTGTACAACATTTTACAACAGCCACTGTTCTGACATGGCAGCGTTGCCCTTGTATTTCAAAATTCCCATTCTGAGGAAGAAAATTGAAGGCGCCATCCAGGTGTGCATGCAGGATGAAAAGCACTTGGTCAGGCCCGGTTCTCAAGTGTCTTAGAAACATTGTCGATACCAGTGACCCCCGGCTAGGAACCGCATTCCTTTATTTACTGGCATGGATCACCCCAAATCTATTGCAAGCCTGCATGGGCAGGACTTGCAAGTACGGTGGAGAGCCTGAATATTGGGTCGAGACCCGGGAGACAGGTGAAAAGGGAAGTGAGAAGGAAGAGAAGAAAAAACGAATCGAAATCAGTGAGGACAGCCTTTGTCCATATACATATATTTTGATCATCCTTTTCTAGGAGTATGTATAGTATTCTCAATCCTCAGTCTGATGTTTTAGCCCAGGTAACATGCCCTGCTCATTCACCAAGCCTCAGGACCACTCCAAAGATCCTGTTGGCAATGTTGACACCAGCAAGATCAAGCAGATGGAAGACCGACGCAAAGCTTCGGAGGGCGTAGCTTGTACCAAGAGCTCTGAGGCTCTGCAACAATAGTTACTAATGACAGCAAAGATTTGGAGAGAATCTTCCAACTAGATTCCACAAGTTTTTGTTTGGATAAAAGGGTTGAACAAGTCCTGCCCAGCTGTTACCCACCTTCCAATCCAGTGACTAACATGGGTGCTCTCCAGCGGGCAGGCTATCCGCTGCAAGACGACCCTTTCCAAGTACTGCGACAGCCTACTCTCCAAGTCTGCGAAGATCCGCTCATTGGTGAATGACTTGCAGAAACATTATGATGACCCGCTGGCTGCCAAGTCAATGTCTTAGATGTTTGTTTCTGCAACCACTCCTTTCCTTCTCAAGTGGTAAATATCCCCAATCCCGGTCCTTCATCATAACATGCAAGAGCATAGCCAGCATGCAGCCACCACGCTGCACAATCTTGAGGTCGGTGAAAGCGCTCGAAGGAGATCTGGTTACCTTGGAGAAGCGGTACAATCTGTGCTCGGAGCACTTGGCCAAGGGGGAGACAGAGGACTTCAGCCAAGAGTGGTTTGGCATGCAACTAAAAACAAGTTACCCAGGGATGTCAGAACATGCGCCACTAGAAATCCCAATTGAATGACTTACGTTTTTTGTTGCCTTACACCCTGAAAAAGTTTACACCCTGAGATGGTTACAATCCCTTGAAACACCTTCAGCTCCTTGTCAAGGTGGTCACAGCGATCTGAGAAGATTATGAAGGAAAGTACTTTTGAGTGCCTTTGTTTGCAGTATATACTTCGATCGATCAGTCAGTATCTGTTGGGCTGAAAATACACATTTTCTGACTGGTTTTGCATGACTCTCACTCAAAGGGTAAAAGTCAAAGTATTCGATCATACATATCTTTGACATGGCTGGTCTCTGAAGACCATATACCAAAAAGTTCTACATATCTACATGCTTTCCTTTGCTGTATCCAGGTGCACGAAGGTCGGGCTGAACGAGTCCAAGATTCGGCATCGTCCTCAATTTCCTTAGCTTGGCTGCATTCAGAACTCTGCTGGCGCAACATTTGGACCATAGGATGGCACATTCAATCTGCCCCGAGAGTTATATCATTTTGAGTGCTCTGGTAACTGGTAATTTATCTTTCCAAAAGTTTCATCAAACAATTGCACAGGAATGCCAAACGTCACTTCAAGAAGAAGGAGAAGGAACCTGAGAGCTGAATCCGAAACATATAAGTATCACTAGAGTGTGTCCTGTAGTTGGCTGATTGGCTGAAAGGCCAGTCCGAACTATTTTCGGGGCATTTGGTTGTGTTCTTCAACACAGCCCCAAGTTGTTTCAGTATGGGGTTGGCAATCCTCAGGTGCCATGCGCAGTCTGTACACTACAATAAATGTTGTAGTTCGAAGATGTTATGTTTCTCAATTTTCTGACTGACTATTCGAGGTCAAGATAACTTTTCAGTTTTGCAGATTTGCTCACAGGATGACTGCAGTAAGTAGCAAACAAGCAGGAGTGCCACTACAACAGCCTACATGGCTAAGTCCAAAGCACTGCTCCGGGGTTCAATGCGGAAAAACAAATTAACCAGCCTCCCACCTGAAGCACTTTACCCATTGAAAGACAGAACGTTAGGAGCCAACCGTCCTGCCAGGTGCTGGCCCTACTGCCAAAGTCTTTGCAGCCAATGTTGGGGCAGGAGCTTGAAACTCAGATCTGTCCAGTTCAGAACCCCGAATATTTTCAACACAGCTCCAGCCCAGTGGTCGTTAAACCCATGTTGTTGTTCTTGCAACCTTTTTGCTCAACAGATTTGGGCACCGCTGAAATATCTTTGTCACAAAGATGAAACACGCAACAGCCAGTCCTACACCCAAAAACATGTTCTACACATAAATTAAGAATCCATGCGTCTATGCAATGTTTTGGTCTGAGAGTGGTATGGACTACTATAACCCACCAAACTTTCTATATATCTATATCCGTTTTGCCGCTAAGTGCTTTCTGAAGTTGCCATGTGCGGCAGCGAGTGCAGCGATGATGAGCTGCTGGAACTTCTGACCTGCCACCGTCCAGTGCTTTGGCTTCACCAGCAAAGGGCAGTGAACATGTGTTACACCACACGTGTTAGGCTTGCCATGCTCTTTGCACATATAAATAAAATATAGTTAGGGCCCAACAGTTCGGGGTAAGAATTCATGTGACATCCCTGGTCATTCCTCAGGCTTCCTTGGGTCCCTATGCATGGGAACGACAACCACGGGATTGCCAGAGCAACATTCGAGTGCTTGCACCTGGTGATGCTTGCAGTGATGGTTTGCCCCTTGATATTGACACCCCAGAGTTTAGAAGTCGGAGTCCACGCCGTTTTCCCCGTCATGATTTGATGAAACCCTCCTACTTGGATGATGAAGACCTTAAACAATGTGATCGGTCAGATGTGGTTTTCCATCGAATTAGCCAAGAGGATCATATGTCCTGCCAATTGCCAAAGGCAAAGGCGACAGCTGGCCGAATCCTAGCCCATGCAGGGGATGTGGTTGAGGCCCTAATCAGAAAAGAAAGTCCACTTACTTTCAAAATCGGCATCACCCATTGCCCAATTTTCAGATGGTATCACAAGCCTTATGGATACCAACATGGGGTTGACAAGTTTGAAAAAATGGTGATGCTGTATGCATCCAGCTCTCCGATCGGACCAGCCTTTCTCGAAGCAGCGTTGGTCGACAAGTACCGCAGCTGCTTGGCAAAACATTGCAAAATCAAAGCAGCAAGTCGGACACGCTCAGAGTAGAAAGCATGTGCTTGCCCTAATTGCATTTGGTGTGATACGGTTCCCAGTGTCTTGTTGTTTTTACTTCACAGCCTAGGTGTGAAGGGGTGCAAAAATGTTCGGAGTGGTGGTGATACTAGCGGCAAGGACTTTGAAGCTGATGGCCCTTTTTTACTTATATAGTCTATAGATCCTTCAAGTTTCCTCCACCAATTCCTCCTTTGCGGCAGTGAAATCCGGCTGCTAATTCATGAGCTTTACTTGTCACAGCCTGAGCTGATCATGCGTTTCTCAATGCATCGTTGCACCTGCAATGTGGTGACATTTTCTTGGGCTTGAAGAAAAAAAAGCGATCGATCCAGAGCGAAGTTTGTGGACCATTTTTTGATCTTACCAAATCACCTCTTGTTCTTCATTAGCACCGTTGTCCCCACATCTTTTTATTACCCCCCAATCCAAACCCTTCATTCTGGCTAGCTGAGGCCTCTTGCAGCTCTCAGATTTC
>CAMXCT020006457.1:375080-421664 GCA_947184155.2 Cladocopium goreaui
CCATGTGTTTTTCTGTTAACCATCCAGAAGACTGGCTTTCTCCGGATCTTTTCCTTCCCAGGAGTTGGGTCATTTGTTTCATTGCCATCACGTGGCCAATGTGGGGAACCCTGCCGGAACTCCCGCACCTTGGTGCGACGAGATTGAAGAAAGATGAGGAACGTCAGAATTTGCTCAGATGGGAATTTCACCATCACCATCAACAGTTGTTTTAACATGTTTTAACAAATGTCATGGTGCAGGATCGTCTCAGTAACTGTTTCTGGACTTTCGCAGCGTGATTATTCTGAGCTGCAAATGACAAAATGCTGAGAGTGAACCCATTTACCTACCATTCTACGAAAGGTATTCGCATAAATTTATGGTTGAAGAAAGGTAAATCATAAATCTCTCTATTCTGGATGGTAATTTGAGAAGGGACAAAAAACACGTCATGTTTCAGCCATTGGTTGTTGCTTTATGAAAACATCCATTCCCCCGTGCTTTCCCTCACTTCCCAGGTGCGTATAACCTTTAAGGAGGCCATCGGAGTGGAGGGCCGTGCGGAGTCTCAGCAGTTGGGGACCCTTTAATTGTAACAGACGACCAATTTCTGAGAGCCACAAAAAGTGAGAATCCAGAATTGAATCAGGGGTAAGTCAGTGGGATTTTCCGACAGTAAAAAAGGTGATTTTCAGCATCAAACACAGGCATTTCAGCATCAAATATGGGGAGTTGAGCATCAAACCTAGGGAGTTGACTAAAAAAAGCGTTTAGAATGGTGGTAGGTCAAGTCAGTAGCGTTGTCCGCTGGGCAATTGGAGTTGCAGCCTTCCTTGTAGCACTGTATCGTTCAATTGGCCACAGTTTATGCGTGATATTTGCTCATATATGAGCTTGTCTGAGAATAGGTACTTCCAATTCCAATGGTTTATCATCATGTTCCCTGTTACCAATGGTTATATGATGTTATATGCGGGTATTCACTATTATTTTCAGACAAACATGCTAAATAGTTTGTTTCCACCATTGTTGGTACAAGTGGTGTCTGACTCTTACTACATCGTATTATATCGTACTATACATATATATATATATATATATTAGTAAGCCCTCACACTAACCTGTGGCCATGTTGGTGTTTCTTTTCATGAACCCATTTCCACTCCATTTCCCAATTTGTTGGTGACATGAGGCGCGGGGTACTTCGATGGCTATGGCATCATCCGCGACATCATGCAGAAGCTCGGTGCTGAACAACTTTGCTCAGGTGCTTTGAAGAGAAGGATTAACCCAAACGTGATGCCCCATAGTTAGCTACATTGGTTGTTGTTAGTAGGTTAACTATAGGGTTTGTAGTGGGTGTACTATGTGCGTACGTTATACTGTATATATATATATGTATATACAGTATCTATGTATTTATATATATATGTATATATTTGTAGTCAACGAGGGTTACATACCAACTTACAACTGGGGGCAGCACATTATTTGGAATGTTCCCCAACCCTCAACGACTTTACACTTTTGGAATGGGTTGAAACCACCAATCACTCATAGACTTTTGGGGAAAGTTTTAGCCAATTGAATATTTTGTCAGAGAATGAAGCTTCTTAGAAAACCTAGTCGGGGTTAGTTGTTTTGGTCACTTTGCACAAATGCCATTTTTTATGGTCACTGGAACTTGACCATTTCAGGAGTAAGAAACCTACTGATATTTATGGTACATTGATGTAAGTCACACACTTACTTTACGAGTATTTGCTCCACTGTTGCATGCTACCAGTATGGCAAAAAAGTGCAATGCCTTCACTTTACTCCTGGGAAATGCCAAAGTGACACAACAACAGGCTGGCCCGAAGTGGCCGAACACTTTAGACAACTGCGTATTTTCCAGGTTTGAAATGACCAGACCAGGGCCAATATTTGCACACCACATGACGTATACGAAGAAGTGCGGCGTTTCTACTCCATCCTTCCCTGATTCAGGGGAACAAATCAACTATAGAGCTTATGGAAAACAGAAGAGTTTCGGGCTTGCCCATGTTTGGGGTACATTGAAAAAAAAGTATCCAACAAATGTCGGCTATTGGTACATGTATATATATATATACCATCTGGTTATTTAACATAGCCATGGAAAATCAGCATTGTTAATAGGTAAACCGGTAAACCATCTATTTCTTTCTATGGGCCATCTATACCATATAGCTATGTTAGTCATAACCAGAGGATGTATATATATATATATATATGGTCATGGAGTCCAGACATTTTATCCTTCGAGCGATTTCGCCTTCCCAGGAATCACTTGATGCAAGTGTTGACCCTCGTGGCAATGGAGGCCTGGCCCAAGCTTCTGGTCTGGGGATATCAACCAGACAATGGTAGTATGAGTGGGATATCAACCAGGGGCTACCCTCTGGTAAACTAACATAGCTATGGAAAATCACAATTTTTAATGGGTAAATCCACTATAAATGGCCATTTTCAATAGCTATGTTAGTTTACCAGAGGGTACGTGGTCATTTCACGGAATTCATGGTCAATAAATGTAAATCATAATTGATTTGGAATGTTCTGGATGAATTATAACGACCGCGTGTGGCGATGTCACTGGAATGATGTGGAATGTAGGGCTAAGTATCCCGAAATGGTGTTTTTCCGGGTTGGTGAATTACTATAATTCAGTCAGATTGACGTTTTAGTATCCTTGGGAACCTCCTAGAAGCTGTGACTTCTCAATTTGGCAGCCTTTTGAAATCTCGTGATTCATACCATTTGATCACCATACTTGATACTTCACCTTACCTGGATACCTGGCTTGTGGCCACACACTGCCAATTTTCATTTCTTTTTAACCGCAACTCCAAGTCAAGAAGCCATGTGTAAGCAGCTGGTGATATCACCAAGCCAATGTCAACCCCAATGAACTAAACAGCTGGTGAATTGGAGGGGATACCGGGATAGCCCATGATAGTTCTAGGCCCTATAGTCTGCTTCAAAAATGGCGAATCGGAAAAAATCAATCGCCCTAAAATAGGCCAATTTTCAGCCAGGCACCTGCCACCTTAGAAGCTGAAGACGTGAGAGATGAGAAGGCAATCTGCTGGGGACCGGGACGGGCAGGGCACGGGTCAAGCATGGTCAAGCCATTAGAACGATGGCCTGGCCGGGCAATGGAACAGAGCCACGGAACATGGCAAAATGATGATCTGGTTGGTGGTTTGGAACATTTGGATTATTTTTCCATATATTGGGAATAATCATCCTTACTGACTACATAATATTTTTCAGAGGGGTTGAAACCACCAACCAGTGATTGCTGATGATTGCTGAAAAAAAGCTGCAAATGGCTTATGTTCACCAAAAATCTTCCATGGCACATTGATAAATTTCCGGAGGGTATTTTGTATTTGGGTTGCACACATCGAGCGGCTTCAGTGATGGTGCATCAAACTGAAATCAGAATCGGTCTCACAGAAACAACGGATAATTTTGAACCTCTTTGAGATTCTCATGCTGATTTTGCCGTGGATCTGTCAAACAGACAAGATACCAACGCAAGTAAAAGTAGCAACATCTAATTACTCTGTTCATTGTTGGGATATTGCATGTGCCTGTGCCGACACAGAATGGCATGATGGTTGTTGGGTCTTGTGTGGTAGAAAACGTCACCGGCTTGCATTCCAAGCACACGCCTAATTGAGCAGCGTCAAAACCTTCAAGAAAGAAGGTTATATTGGGGATGAAACTAAGTTGGGTCCGCAGAAGTGAAACACGCGTCCGCGGAAGAGCGAAAGCTGATCGTCCGATCGTGGAAGGGCCGCGGAAGCAAGGTTTATTCACGTTATATAATCTTCATAAGTTCCGCTCCGCAGAAGCAGAATCAACTTACTGATCATCCGCGGAAGCTAAAACTGTGGTCGCGGAAGCGGCGCGTAGACCGCGCGGAAGACACGTACGAGTAGAAGAGAATTTATTTAAAGGTTTTCGCCATTGCTCAATTTAGTCTATAAAAGTGAGATCACTATTTAGAAAGCAGTCGATCAGTGACAGTTGACTAAGTGATGTGATCTAACGACTGAGTCTTTGACTGAATGATATATTTCAGGGTGTATTGCCGAAGCCCATGATTAAAAGTTCAACCTCCAGTCTTGCTGGTTTTATCCCTCTTCTTTGTTGCTGAAACCCCTTATTCCCAGGGTGTTGTCCTAAATTCTTCTTAGGTAGATCTCCAGTTTTTATGTGTTTTCATGGATCAGTGATCACCATTGTTTGGTCGTGACACTAAAACAACTTACAAAATCCCCAGATTGCCAATGTTTGCTCGGTTTCTCCACCGAAAATGGTTGGTTTTTCTGGTTGGTTTACCAATGTTCACGGATTTTCGGATTGACATATCTTCAATTGGCGTGAAATTGCCAACTTACTTCAAGCCGTATTTTAGATATGATATGATGTGATGCGAGAAAAGTAATACACATTGATATTGTGGCAAATGGTTGGGTGAAGTACTACATTTCCCAAAATTTCCAAGGAGGGGAATGAGATGATTATTGTCAGTTATTGTGGATCATTCCCTCATTCCCTACGTTGAGCACCAGTATATAATGTGGGTAAAACAATGTCATAAACCACCCATTTGGGAATGGTTTCAATCCCACCTATAAAAATGGGTGGTTTGAGGGATGGTTTTTCATTATTCATGTTTATTCTTGTTTTACCCACATATATAAAGATTTCCCTTCAATTTTTCCAACTTTCGGTTGCTGGAAAATGCCATCGCTCAGGTGAAGGTCCTCAAGCAGATTCGACCCATCGCTCCACGCGGGACGCTGAGTGGTATACCTGGTTTATGGGTGTTGATTCCCCAATGGTAATAGCTACTTGGTGGCTCATCTCACGGCTCGTAAGTGGGTTAGTTCACCCCAGTGATTGAAGTGGATTAACCCTACAAAAATCCCATGTAAATCACTGGGGTTATAACCCATTTACGAGCCGTGGGATGAGCCACCAAGCAGGTTTTGACCCATCCCCATTTCGCCAAGATTTTTTTTGGGGATTTCATGGGACGAATATAACTGCTTAACTTGAGTGACGTTTGGGTTTATGGGGCATGTACCTATAGACTATAGTGACTATGATGGGGTTATAAACTAGTTTGATGGGAATTGAATAATGCCTGGGAATGAATGTGGGTTGTTATCATCGATGAACTGGGAACTGTGTTCTTAAGCAAGCATTGCAATGACCAAATTTCACAGGGTTTTGAACATCGCTCACTTGGCCCGTGGCCCCAAATATCAATGTGTCAGAGGTTAGGTGGCCACATGTGGCCACCTTTCACCAGCACGTGGATCTCAATCTATGTGACATGTGGGTTTTATTCTTGCGTGGTTCGATTGTCAGACATAACTTAGGAATGATGCGGTATAAATACATATTGAATCATATTGATAAAACATGATACATATTGTGCATATATACATCATATGCAATATAGTACTATGTGTATATATTCATAGGGAACTGATGTGACACCTTACATGTGACCGCCTTCCACTTGAGGTTTAGCCCCCAAGTCCTGGGATACCACCTTGAATGTAGTCAAATCTCCCATTTCCCACTCCCTGCTGCTAAACTTGTCTGGAGCTCCCCAGTCCCATTTTGGGTACCCGACATGCGCTGTGTGGGCACATCCCATGACAATTTGGGGCGCCCCATAAGTGGATAGGGGTCACATGCCCCAAACACTGTTATTTACGAGGTTTCAGGCATCTGACCCCTTTCCAGTCAAATGATCTCAAATGACTTGAGTTGCTCTTGTGGCATCTTGTGGCGACCCTTGGTCTCAATTTCTGTGGGTTGCTCTCTTTAGGATAAGAGATTTGGGAAGACCATGGGAGCCCCAAAACATAAGCTTAAACATAGCCACAAAAATCCAGATTCATGTGATGGCAATGATCGATTTTCAAGGGATTTCACTGCAAAAACCAAGGCCCACAGAGGCTGAGAATGGTTAAGAGTTATTTAGAGTGACTTAGAGTGATTTAGAGTGACTTAGAGTGATTTAGAGTGACTTAGAGTGATTTAGAGTGATTTAGAGTGATTTAGAGAGATTTAGAGAGGGTATACATGTCAGGACATATATGCCAAATGGATAGGGGTCAGATCTCTTGGGTCACATCCGCCTCCTATGATATATATATATATGTATATATACTGTACATGGTTTCGTTGTTTGATATCAACCAACCAGGAATGCAACGTGTTGAATCTCATGGAGAATGGTCAGTTGGTGCTGAGGTGATTGCGTCATTGGTCAATACGACACCTGGCCGCGTGATATACCGGGGTCCCAGGCAAAGGCCGAATACATCTTGCCATGGAAATGGTATTGCCAACCTGGCAAGATGTATATAAATAATCTATATAAAAGTAATGATTAATGTGGGTAAAACATGGTAAAACAATGTCATGGTTACCACCCATGACTGGGAATGGTAAATATACCATCTATTTATGGTGATGACTCGGGGATGGTTTATGAAATTGGTTTACCCAGATTATTACTAAGTATGGTATTTGTTGGTAGCATTCTGATAGAATTGTTAATGATAAATATTGATACATATTTATAAAATATTTAGTTATAACTACTACCAACTACAAAACTGATATTTATTATTGATAGATATTGATTGATAGATATTTTATAACTAAACTGTATGGCCAACCACTAATGCCCACTGGTCATTTTTTTGTGGAGTTTTTAGGATGGGACCACCACTGGCCACTGGCCTCTATGGCAGAGTCTGGTAATTTGTTACAATTGGCTGTGGAAGCCATGGCCCACAGATGATTTATGATGATTCACCTCTTAGGAACTGGTGGGTTTTCCATTGGAAACTGCAACAAAAAACCCTGGAGGGCAGTTTGTCAAAGGAATATGGGGGACAATGTGGGGATGAACCAACCGTTAGACAAGTACAAACGAAATAGGGCCAAATATAGTTCATTTGTTTGTTCCATGATGTCATTAAAATTATCAACCAACTAGAATGGTGAGATATAGAATGGAAAATAGAATGGAATGTAATCTTACTGGTACTTAGCAGGGAATGAGGGAATGATCCACAATAACTATCAATCATCATCCCATTCCCCCATTCCCATCCATTCCCTACTAAGCACCAGTAAGTAATTCATGGCTATAAATGCAAGACTGCAACCCCAAAACACGCTCGCCACAGGTTTACTTCGGAGAAACTCAAATCGGTCACCAAGGGTGAACTGGTACAGTACCAGTTCAATGACATGGAGGTTTCCTAAAATGGGAGTACCCCTAAATCATCCATGTTAGATTGAGATTTTCCACTATAAACCATGCATTTTGGGTACCCGCATTGATGGAACCCCCCACATGAAGTATTGTATTTGTTTGACAACAGATGTAAGGTCTTGTATGTTTGAGCAACAAAGACTTGATGTTGTAAGAAAGTAAGCACGGGATCAAAGCATCTATCATCCCAACATGCCAAATTTTGACTTTTCGTGAGGGAAGACTCTCTGCAGCAATGTGTCCATTTCCGGTTGCTGGTTTCAAATCTTTGGCATATTCCATCCCTAAATCTATGGATAAGTATGGCATGATGATCTCAAATGATTCAAATTTTTGGGCTGGGAACTACAGGAAGGCTATCAGAATGATCCCGACATCCAAGAGATCAATCGAAAGCGTGGCTCGGGACACCCAGGTGAAAAATGGCACGTTTGTTGCTGGTCGACTTAAAAGAACACCCCCTTTGTTTCGTTGTTTTTCACAACGGTGGACTTACTTGCATCACACGCGAACATGATTGCTGGCATTTGGCATTTGTCATTGTTTGATTTCATGCATATATGATATATATATATATGTCATGCATGTGTAGATCATGTTAGATAACTACTATTTAAAACACCTTAGAAAATTGCAGGTTGATACCTCGTGTTCGATGGCTGAAATTAAACTAAATTTGTAGAACTATCTTGACATGCATTTTTTCATAAATCCAAGCGTATCATATTGAACATTAGAATTGAACTCCAAATCTGTGTCTGAAATCAAAAATGATGCGTTCTACATAAAACGTCTGGAATCCCTCTGTTATACGAAGCTTATGAAATCTTAAATATGTCTATGACATCTTCTAATGTATCAGAATTTGATTCCACATGTTGTTTTTTTTTTTGCATTGATTAAACTATGGCTATTAGTGGATCCCAAAACTATCTTTGTATATACAAATATCCAATGTTATCTCCTTATAAAGATGATATTGGTTGTTATTCAGCTTTTAGATCAACCACTAAACAATCCAAGATCAACATGATTCAACATGTCATAAAATATCTACCCTCTGGTAATTTAACATAGCTATGGAAGCCATGGCCCATAGAAACAGATGATTTTCCCAGCGAACGAAGCCTCCATTCATAGGTGATAATTTCCATGGCGAACTGTTAAATTTCCAGAGGGTAAATCCCATTATATCCCCTATAAATCCCCTATAAATCCCATTAAATCACAATAAATTACCATTAAATCCCTTTCCCAGCTAGAAACCTCCATTTATAGGTGATATTTTCCATGGCTATGTTAAATTACTGTACCCAATGGCAAATGTTTAGTGCTTTGGTTTTCGGCATCGCCATGCAGGCTATGCCTCCCGATCTCCCACCTTCGCGGTAGCGGTGTTGTACTTGGACAACGAGCGATGGTCGCCCGGTCACAACTTTGGTTTATGGTGTTTAGATGAAGTATATATATAGTGAATGATATATGGGAATATGGTGTTTTTCCGGTCACCATATATCATCACCATATAGATGATGAAGAATCACCATAGATGGTGATGATATATGGATATATATATGGTGTCCAAAAGACTTAAGTATCTTAAGTTTACTTGGTGTTGATTAGATGGTGATTTTTTTCGACATGTTCCTTTTTTGGGGGAAGACTGAGCTATTCTTTTGAGATCTTGAGACGGCGGTGATCTGTTGATGCTGATTTGATGGTGATTTTTACGGTGATTTGATGGGACATTCATGGAATATCAAGCGGCATATTGATATCATATTGATTGGATTACTAAAACAAGGTTGAAACAAAAAGACCATCCTCCAGCAAATTGATCAAGAAAACTATAGACAACCATGGTTCCTGAGGTTTCATCTACAAAATGGTGGGTGTTCCATGATGAAACCCATATCTCTTTGTATCTTTACTGGGTTTCTATACACCGGGAACGGGCCACCCTTCTAAAACGTACCACTCGCGTCACTCGTCGGAGATTTGTTCGCAACCCAGAGTCGTCCACCTCATGGAACGATCGCTGGGTGATTGTTCTGCCATAATTTGATGACCAGAGGGTATTACTAATGAATTACCATGGTGTTTTTTAGCCATAATGGTGATTAATGGTGATTAATTAAAGGTGATAATAATGGAAAATCACCGTTACCTCTTATTCTCTGGCTCTCTTTTGGAAACTCAGAAGTTTCCCATCGGACTTGCCATGGTTTAATTTGTTTCCCATTTGAGAACCAGGCCATCGTTTCACCATCGGATCTCCAAGGTCAGGTGTGCCTTTCATCATGAAAGCTGGCAAAGGCGTGGAGCCCGTGGGGCGCCCGTGCGCAAGAACCCGTCGATAGGATGCGGTAAATGATGATGGTTATTATACCTGGTTAATTTCATGGTTAATGATGATGGTTATTATATGGTTAATAATGGTTAATGATGATGGTTATTATACTGTTAATTTCATGGTTAATGATGATGGTTATTATATGGTTAATGATGGTTTATATATGGTTATTATACGGTTAATTTCATGGTTAATGATGATGGTTATTATATGGTTAATAATGGTTAATGATGATGGTTATTATACTGTGAATTTCATTGGTAATGATGATGGTTATTATATGGTTAATGATGGTTAATAATGCCAGGGTTATGCCGAACATAGCCATAGTCAATGTCAGCAGAATCGTCCAAAGTGTGACATCCACAAATGGCAGGGATACTGGGTTTTTGTCCGGTGTAGAAGCATCACCTTTGGACGAACAGTATCCGGTGTTCGGGCTGTTCGGGTCAAGCCCCAGAACTGGTCAGAGGGGGAGGGATTTCAAGGGGCCCATCATCCATCTTGGTCAAATCAATGTCTTCAAGGACTATAACATACTATAACCATCTATAACCCATATCACATATAAACCCATATCACTGTATCACAATCAACCATCATGTTTGATCGTCAAACCCCCATGTTTGATATTTGAATCCATATGGGTGTGTCTGAAAATAGTGTACCCCTAAACCCAATGGTTAATGATCATTATCCCTATTAAATGGCTATAATTGGGAATATACCCTATTTTCAGACAAACCCATATGTTCAATGGTGAGAAGCGCAAAGAACCATCACCACCTGACCAGGCCTTGAAGTGCATCAGACGATCGTTCGGATCCAGCCGTTCGTTCGGTTTAACGGTTTGTTGGTGACCAAAGACACTGGGATTTCGGTATGGTCAACATTGGCCAACAACAAAAAGATCATTTGATCATGATTATATCACGGTATATCATAGTTATTTAAATGTGTTCTCTAAATATCAATAGATCATAATATATCAAAGAACATTGCGTGAATTATATACTAGAAATAAGATGAATTTGGTTTGTTGGAAAATGTGGGAGGCCCTAACTAGGGTGATTTTCCCCGCAACATGTTGGCTTTTTGTTGGAGATATTTTGGGTTCCCAAAGTTTGCCGGATTATGGTAAGTGGATAATATGCCTACTTGCAGTTTCGCACGGCTTTCAGCTTTGTTCCGCGTGTTTCATGATTATCCACAGTGTCCCATGGTTACTGTACTGTAGGTTCAATGATGCCACCCAAATCAACCTTGCAGGAGGCAATTCCTTTTCCATCCTTTTCCACAATGACCACGAGACCCAAAGGTACATGAGGAAATTAAAAAAAACCCGTCAATTAGAGTTAGTATTGCAGGTTGCCTTTTTGTACCGGGTATAGTCCATTCACCGTAAAACGATAAGGAAGAAAAAAAAGCGATAACGCTAAGTATTATATATACATATATATATATACATGCATGTGTGTATACATATATATATATATGTATACATATGTATGTATATGAATATATGTGTCAACATATGTTACCATCATGATTCTGGCACTATGTGCTTCCTCTGGTGGTATGGGATTCATCCATGTTAGTCACATGTTTTGCATTGCGTTGTGTGTTTGTGGGGATGTCAGCGTGACTGTTCGGCAGTGCAGTGAAGCATTTTGGGAAGACCAAGTGTAAGTGTGTCCCACAAATGGGGAGAATTTACGTGACACAAAACGATAACAAAACGATAACAAAAACGATAACAAAATTAACCCGAAAGCCATCTTCAAACACCATGGCCCATTGATCACGTTGTGGCTACATGTGGCTACGGTGAGTTTGCTCCAAGAAGCGTTTTTGCAGCAAAGGTATGAATGCCCGAGGTCAATGGAAGCTGAACGAATGATTTTTTGGATGGCGGCCGCATGTGCATAAACCTCTTTGATTGTGATAAGTGCAGATAGCCTGCAAAACGATAAGGAAGAAAAAAAAAGGATAAGGTGAAAGCGGCATACGCAAATTTATACGTTTTTTTTTTTTTTATCACCTCACATAGATTACTACAGCTTTGGAAAGGTTGATTGTTGTGTAGCCACTACCTGCACAGCGCAGCAAAAAGGATAGGAAGGTGAGGACGCAAGTGAAAGGCATCCTGATCATCATGTTGTCACAATGACAATGACAATAGTGATGGTCATACTGGCAACCACAGCAATAATAAAGTGTTCACAATGGTCATAAGTATAGTCGTCATCGCCATCGTCATCACCATCATCATCATCATCATCGCCATCGCCATCGCCATCACCATCACCAGCACCACCACCATCACCAGCACCACCACCACCATCATCCTCATCCTCATCCTCATCCTCCTCATCATCATCATCATCATCATCATCCACATCATCCTCATCTTCCACATCATCCTCATCATCCATACATCCACATCATCCACATCATCCACATCATCCACATCATCCACATCATCCATTGTCATAGTACAGTAAGAATCATAGCAATGATATAGTAGGAACATCACCACCACTTTTATCTGGAGCCGAGTTTGTTGTACAACTCCTGAGGTTTAAGAAAGCACCGCCGAACAGCCTCTTTGGAGTTGGGAGTCTCAGAGAAGCCCAATGATCTTCCAATGGTCGTGCTATTGAAAATTGCCATCTATAGTGGATTTACCCATAAAAAAATAGTCATTTTCCATAGCTATGTTAAATTACCAGAGGGTAATCAAACATGGCAAGCTGGACAATCCTCTGGTTTGGAACATTTTTTAATGTTTCCCAATAGTTGGGATGATGATCCAATCTGACTTTCATATTTTCCAGAGGGGTTGTTTTACCACCAACCAGATAAACATGTGCCCATATTCTAGGTCCGAGTGCATGCTAATGCAGTTGTTCTACAAGGTGGTGCCCCCCAAGTTATAAGTTGGGTTATAATCCCATTAACTATAGATATATCACCTATAAACCATAGTTATTGGAGTTATAAACCAACTTAGCTATCGAACAGGGGCACCACCTTGTACAGTACATTGGTGTCTACATTGCGTGGCGTTTCGGATCGGTGTGGGAGCCATCCCCTTCTGATACGTTTCTGGCATGGCCGGCTCAGGAGCAGCCGCAGAATGAGTTGGTGATTCGGATCCAGCCCAATGAAGCCATCTATTATAAGGCCACGGCGCTAACTACGCCGGGAGTTTGCATCACCCAAAAGCTTGGGCTACCCTCTGGTTATGACTAACATAGCCATGGTATAGATGGCCCATAGAAATAGATGGTTTCACTATTATTTAATGGTGATTGTCCATGGCTATGTTAAATAACCAGATGGTAAGTAAGGTCATGTTTTCGCAGCAAATTATTTTAGCTCAGTGATGTTAGCTGTTTTCATGGCAAAATGAGTCACTTTCGGCTCTGCGGTAGAAGGAACCGCAAATGTTTGATTCAGAAAGGACAAACCAATCTGTTAGAGAGTTAGAGAGCTTCGAATTCCCGGTCATTTCAAGTGAGATCACAGACCCATCACAAATGTTTGATGTTTTTTTGGGGGGCTGTTGTTCCTGACGTTCTTTGCTGATGATCTCCCTTGCTATTCTTCCCCAAATTTGATCGCAACAGTCCCGATGCAATCAGTTGGGTCTAGCTCCTCACCTCTATGTTTGGGGGGTGGTTGTCAAGATCTTGAACAATTGGTCACCAAATTGGTCACCAAAAAACAAAACTCACCAGATTTTCCTGGTCGGTGAAAATACCTTTTGTAGCAGCCTTGGAATGTTTTTGCAGTTTGCCATATGAATATTGGTTGTATATCTCATGGTATTCCCATTACCCGCCGGTGAATTAACAACCCTGAAAATGGTCAGCTTTTAGTGGAAACTAGTCTTCCAAACGCAAAAATGGCAGGATCTATGTTAAGCTACAGGATATATATATATATTATTATTATTATTGTTATTATTATTAATAATTATTTATTATTATTATTATCATTATTATTATTATTTGTATTATTTTTATATATTGATAATGTATATATATATATAATGTATACATATATATGTATTATATATAAATTTTATTATATATATATATATATTATATTATATATATTATATTATATTATATATATTATGTATATATTTAGTTGGGTACATCGTGAAATCACCATCAATGTCCCACAGATTCTCCTCGCCCCAGATCTTGGCAAAGATGCCCGGCTTGACCCAACAGGCGGAGTTGGGGAGTTGGGACCACTTTTCAGCAAGGTACCAGTGACATAGTATCTATAAAGAAGGTTGGTTTTCATCATCCCATCTGGAAATGTTGGTAAATGCTGGTTAATAAAAAAAACAAAAACATTAACATAGGAACATTGTTGGTTATTGTTTGAACATTAATTCTAATGTGGGTAAAACAAATTCGTAAACCATCCTCCAGTCATCACCATTTCTATACGTGGTATAAACTTACCATTCCCAGTCATGGGTGGTTTTTGACATTGTTTTACCCACATTAAACAACTCGGTAATAATAGAGGGTATATGAAAATCATAGGGATTGAACAACCAATGATGAGGGAATAAGCCTGTCCCTATTGTCTATAAACAACATTTTCCAGAGGGTATATGAAAATAACTAATAGGGATTGACCATATGATGGAAAACTGGTGAGATTTGGGATATTAGGAAGTATCAATGTGAGTCTAGCTCTACTTGGGATTGTAAATAGTAGGAATATTGGATCCCAAACAACAAGAGGCAATAAGCAGCATTTTTTTGACAGCGCATTTCGTTGCCTCGCACAGAGCCTACGTTTTCAGTTGATGTAGCTTCGCGTAGCCTCTGCGTAGGCACCCCTCAGGTGTGTAGTGTCTTGGCCCCAAGAAACACAGCTCAAATGGATTTTGTTTCTAGGCTTCTCTTTTTTTATGAGGTCTATCCCCAACCAATTTTACACCATTGTAGGGGGTCATATGGTAAATCATCCCAGAAGTAGAACATTAATCACTAGGGGGATGGTGGCTATTGTGGAGCTCCGGCTCAGCGCAGATGAAAAGATTTATGAGCGTTGACAGAGAACATGAAAACATGGGTTGAGATGGAGCATGGAGCTGAGCATATTCTTGTTATTGGGAATTTCGACCTAACTGAGGCTCTGAAATTTTGACCAATGTGCCCCCATGAGACTATAGAAATTGGACCTAACAAAACTCCACAGACAAGGTGGATTTTTCACATTTGCTTATGCTAAGTTCCTGTTGCATAATGATTGATTTCAATGGATGCAAACAACCAGTTTTTGTCTTTGTCACATGTTGATATACGAAGATTTATGTCGTAGGGGACCGGCGGAACAACATGTGGTTGTAGCCTTGTTTTTAGAGTTATCAGTTTCGTGGCAAGTGAAACTTTGTCACTCGACAGTAGCTATGCCACAAAAATGGGGATTCTTGCTTGCATGATTTTAACGATTAGATGTGTAGATACCTTACTTAGCCAGTTCTGGTAAAAGTGACTTGGGTTATGTTTTCCCCGGCCGCTTATTGATGCCAAGTATCTATCCCCTTGTTGATTGACAGTCCAAATCCATCATGGATTCAACCAGCAACCATCAGAGGTTTGGGCGTCCATGCACTTGACCCTCATATGTTGCGGAAAAATTCTACCTCCGATACAGGGGTGAAATTTGCATGATATCCAAGTATAATTTTTTGAAACTTGGATGAAGTTGAGCTAGTAAGTCCTCACTCCCTCATTTTCCGCCTGTGAATAGGTAGCTAACCCCAGAATCATGTTTGGAAAATCACCCTGCTTCCCCATCTCTCCGAGGTAACCTGAAAGTGAAGGAGTCATATAGCTGGTTTCATGTTCCATTATATATGTTCCCATTTAATCCCATTTATACCTGTATTCAGCCATCACATTTATTGTAAATCTTCATCATATATGGGATTGTCTGAAAATATGCTACTTTTTTTGTTTCATTGGCAACAAGCATCCATCATGGTATGTACCGATTCTTTTAATAATCAACCATCAGCATGTTTCTCTTTAACATAGAATCATTATTACCAATGTTTAGACAGACGCAAAATGGACAATTTGGTTTTGCATGTATATATATATATATTATATCACCATTATTTTTGTTATAATGTTTGATATTATTGGATAGGCCCGAGACTAAATGTTGATATAATATTATAACCATTTTTGATATAAGAAATGTTATTATATAATTAAACATGTTATATCAAAAATATAATTTTATATAATATATATTACCATAATAAAATATTTTGATATATCATATATTTTAGTATTACAATATATATTACCATAATAGTACCATAATAAAATATGATCATATTTTGCACCGGCCATTTTCGACCTTTTACAGTTTCCTGCACGTGGCGTGAGGCCCGAGACGTGGAGCAGACCGTTCTGGATCTGGTCGGCGGCCTTGCGGGGGCTTGGGGGTTCACCAGTGTGAAGCTTGGGTCAAAGGAACAGATTTAATAGTGATTAGTGATGGTTAATATATGGTTAATAATGGTTCCCCTCCGGTAAATTAACATAGACCCTGAAAATCACCAATTGTTAGAGGAAACTAATCTTCCAACCCCTATCTACCAGGGTCTATGTTAATTTACTGGAGGGTAATATTGGTTAATAGTGATGGTTTTTATAGTGGTTGAAGATGGTATAAACCAACAACAATGGGAATATGATGGTTATATATCTGGTTGGTGCTTTAGAACCATGGAATTTTATGACTTTCCATTCAACTTGGGAATGTCATCGTCCCAACTGACAAACATATTTTTCAGAGGGCTAGGTCAATCACCAACCAGTATGGTTCAAATTAACCATCATTAACCACATATTAATTATATATTAACCATATATTAACCATGGCATAATCAGAGGGGTTGGTTGAAACCACCAACCAGATGCTTTGGATTGATTGGTTGAGTTGTTGGGGAATGTTCCAACAAAAATCCCGAGGACGATCGTGGTGTGATTCAAATTGACATGGTCCATGTGGGGTGAAACCGGTGAAACCCCAGGAAGTGATCCAGAAAAAAATCCCATGGCAAATTGTTTATTGGGACAGCGCCGCAGACTGACGACATGTTTGTCCCTTAAACTGGAGGAAACCTCAAAGATATCATGCATCAATGGTCACAATTACGATAAATGCAGGCTAGCCAGTTTTTGAGATACCCATGAGACATGTTGAGATGAACGCACAAAACCGAACAGTGAAGAATATACAAAAGAGTGAGATGATAAGCAACCAAATTTTGGGGATTTGAGACAAATCATAGTATTTTACAAGACTCTATAGTAATAGTACCCATTTGAGGTTTACCATCGTGAACCATGATCAATTTCATCATCAAGCGCGCAGAGATTGTCGATCACAGGGAAGGTGACTAACAAGAATGGCCGAATCATGTGGCAAACCCAACAATAATAAGGATTTACCCGCGTCCCGGAACTATTTGGAGATTATGATCATTTAAACATCGTTGAACGCTGGTTTGTGGTTTCGAACATTTTTTTTATTTTTCCATATATTGAGAATAATCATCCTTACTGACTATATAATATTTTTCAGAGGGGTTGAAACCACCAACCAGACATGATTGAGTTTTGTTTTTTGATGCCCACCATGTCTTGTTTTTTTTTTTCGCAAGCGGCGTATGTATGATTTTCACCTCAGTATCTTTCCAAGTGATGGATACTAGGAAGGAATCATTGCATTCGCCACAAACCAACAGCATAAATCTACAATGGTTCTTGGAAACCGCTGATGGGCCTTTGGTGAAAGGATTGTAAGGTGTTTGCACATATTGATTGTATTCAGGTCGAAGCCATCCAAATGTGGGGAACACTTGAATTTGAATTCGACTGTTCTACCTTTTTGGACCTGCCCAACAATATATACAGGATTATATAGTTGTTTGATATGACAAACCCAACAAAATCAGGGATGAGGGGATTCCACATCAGTATGGTTATGATTGCCCCCTATTTAGGGATGGTTATGGCATAACAAAATGTGTTTCCCCCACTTGCAACTGGTTTGTAACCACCAGTAATTCCAGATATATCTACTGTAAACCCTACTTAACCTACCTACAAACCAATTAAGTCAACAACCTGGGGCACTATGTCCATGACATCCAGCGCGCGCTTCTCTGGAAACGCGCGCGAAACCGCCAACCTCGAAAGCCTTCAGGACTTAAAGAAGCGCTTCGAGTTGCGTCGCACGCCAGAGGTGTGCCTTTTGCGAACATGATTTGAGTCACTAAAGATACCTTATAGGATTGGTTACTTGGTTCGTGTAGGGACTTACACTAGCTAATTGATTGGCGATTGTGATAACCCATTTATTGGGAAACCTATCATTTTGGCGGAACTTTTTTTTTTCGGAGCATCATGGCACATCATCATTTCAGCAACGTCGTTCGGATTGTTCGCACAAAACTATGTCATGTTGGGTATAGACTCTGGTAAACATACAAAACACGATGGAAAGATCCACCATTTATTATGGGTAAATCCACTATTTTGACTGGGCCATGTTCAATAGCTATGTTAGTTTACCAGAGGGCAACCATTATTAACCATAGATTATCCATATATTAACCATGGATTATCCATATATTAACCATATATTAACACAACATGATATCGTCACTCAAAAATGACACTTGGGGATTGAGTTTGATTATCGCCAGCTGTGACCTTTGCGAGCCTTGAGAATGGTGAGAATGGTGCACTGGTGGCGATGGCAACTGTCTTCAAACACATGTGGTACAAGGTGGTGCCCCCCAAGTTATGTTTGTTGGTTTATAACCCCATGAAAACTAGTTCGATATATCACCAACAAAAACCACAGTTATTGGAGTTATTTGCACCAACTTAGCTATCGAACAGGGGCAACACTTTGTACTGGCTCTAATTCCTGGAACTCCGGAACTGGTGACACCCTGACACGTCACAGCGCAGCTTACAATTTAGCTTGGCAGATGAAGAAACTCAGCATCCCCTCAGAGGCTAACAAGCATGAGGCGCATACAACGATATAACGTTGCTCTGGGGCATACAGTCAAGACACAAGTAGGTAAGTGTTGGCATCTCCCATTGTGTCGATGTTTTTTTTCCCACTAGGTTGTTTTATTGTTACTGTAATTATGGTTTGGAACATTTTTTATTTGTCCATATATTGGGAATTTATATTCCAACTGACTTTCATATTTCTTCAGAGGGGTTGAAACCACCAACCAGACATGTTTGAGTTTTGTATATTAACCATTATCAACCAGGTATATTAACCATATGATATATACCATTTGCAAGATGGTTAAAACCACCAACCAGCTATATGTTGGGGCTAATTTTTGGACCAAATGGGACTTCGTAAGGTCGGTGCCAGTCAAAGATCACCTAATTGGAAGTTGGTCTCGCGACGGGGGTCCTTTTTGATTTCCGATGCCAATGCTTGCGCACGTGGTAACGGTCGTGACGTTGGCGTCATGACCTTAACTGTTCATAAGTTTAGTTTTTTTTCTAGTTGTTCCAGATTTGTTTGCCATGTTTCCCCTCAATTTTTCCATATGTTTGTGTTTTTTGCCAACAAAAAGAAGCCCTCCGTGACTGGTGATAAAAACAATAAAAACGCTGCCGCGTATGGTGCAATGGCGCTGGGCTGTGGCCTGTGTGGCCGCGGCAGCGGAAGTGGGGACCTCAGATTCTGCCTCAGATGTCCCAAAAAGTCCCAGCGGGTGATGAAAACCAAGGGGCAAAGGACAAACATATGCATATTATATGCATATTATATATATAGTCAGTTTTATGAAGTAGGTCCACCAAATATATATTATATATAATTTATATAGCATACATATATATATATGATTTGATATCCGTACATGCTTGGAGAGTTGTAAGACAAGTCAAAACAGTCCAGCCATTAATTTGGTGAATGATGCTAAGCAATGCTAAGCAAGGAGGAGGAGGAGGAGGACAGGTTGTGATGGCAAAACAATGAAACGATGAATCGTATGCCAAACTGGCTGATTATGTGTTGTTCAAGTGTAAAAAATATTATTGGTGACTGGTCATCTGAGTGGTGAACGGCGGAATGTTTGGATGTAAACGTGGACGGAGTTGATATGTGTTGATCTTATGCAGTTGTAGGCTAGCAAATGTAAACATGTACACATTTTGTTGACTGACCAAATAGGGTATGACAGACAAGCATGGTGTGTGTGTGTGTAAATAGACGAGATATGATCAAATATTGTATGTGATGTGATGATGACACAGGGTATAGTGTAAGATAGTAGAAGTGTATCATGTCACATGTCATATGTATTGAAACCAATTTGGTTTCACCCTCAATCGTGATGTGTAAATTGGATTCTGCTGATCCAACAAGCTCGCCTGCAGCTATAGAGCAAACTTCCAATCATTGTGCGTATATCAGGTTCCACATAGGTTGTTATACCCATACTTGTTGGGAGTAGAAGTAGAGATCTTAGTTGATCTTAGTTGGTCCCAGTCTTGTTTTAGCTAACAAATGTTGAGATCATCATTTCTCCTCGTTCCATTTCGATGTTTGTCGACAAACTTTGACAAACTTCGATCGTATTCCCAGTACGTTCCCATTCCTCCTCTCATCGAATCTCCGCAGATGATGATTGTATATACAGTATATAACTATACATATTGACATATGTACAGTATATATCCATACTTTATTTGTTATACTCCCATCTTTCTTCTTTAAAGCTATAGATTTGTGTCTTGCAAGTTTTCCAACATTTTCCAACCCATCTCCAGGGCCCAGATAGGCCCGGGGCGAAATCAGGAGCTCAGAAGCTCCTGCCGTGCGGGGCAGATCCTGGAGCTGGCTCAGGAGCCGCAGGCCTTGAATTTCTCCAGCAACGCGGGGCTTTGATGAAGCGTTTTGACCATTTCAGCTAGCCACACATTGGAAATCCAAAAATATGTTTTTGTTCAATTTAATCATGTTCATTTATTAATCATGAACGAAAGTTTCTGGGAATTTAAGATTTGACAAGAAATTGTGTTTCAAAGGATATATCTAATGGAAACACCATATATCAATTATCAGAAACAATATCCTTTGGTTCAATGGTGCAAAGGGAATTGAACCAATATCCTATGAAAATCAAACATGGCGTGAAAAATTTAATCAGTTAGCAGGAAAAGCAATTTGGCAAACATGAGATTTCATCAAAGTGTGTACTAAATCTCTGCGGTTCTACCGTTTTCCCTGGGATCCTCATAGACGATCTTTCTGGATATGACATGTTGCCTAAATATCCTTAGTGGTGCTTAGTAAATGAGGGAACGATTCACAATAACTATTAATAATTCCAGCAACCCCCATTCCCATCCATTCTCTACGTAAAACGCACCAGTAAGTATCTTACATTTTGCCATTGCAATATCTTCATGACTTCGGGTAAAACTCCCATGGACAGATAGATCTTGGCTGTTTCCAATCACATGTTCCGACATGTGGCTGCACATCCTTCGGATTTCCTAGCCTGTGCCATGCAGAGATCCTGATAGATGGCGAATGTTGAAGTTTAAAACCTCATTGTCAATTTTTCAGAAAACGTCATTAATATTGAACAATGCCATTCTTGAATATGATTGATAGATCAATTGATACATGGCCATGGTAGAACATGCCATTGAACAATGGCCATGTTAGGATGATATGTGATGATTGTCCCCATCGGCCCAGCCCCTGCCAGGTATGGCCTGGTGCTGTAGATGGTTTGGAGTGTCACAGCAGCGTCACAGAGAGGTGGGAGCGACTCCCGGTGGATCCTGGTGAGATCGGTTTAGATGTCATGCAGGCGTTTTGTTAGCACACTCATTGACCGTCTTCATAAATGATGGTCTAGATGTACGTGTGTGATATACATATTATAGATCATATTATATATATATATATTATCAATATATATATATATTGATGATGGGAAACCACCCCAACATGGGCCAACATTTCTTGGGAATTGCCATCTATAATTTTCCGAGACGCATGAGGTCAATGAGGTATACCGCTTTATGGCAGCATCCCATGGTTGAAGATGGGAGAGACCACTACTGGAAAGTCTTCACCCCAGCCCCGTTGAAATGTGTTGGAATCAACGTTAACTGCCAAATCTCCCGTTGCTTTTATGCTTGCCTGCTGAACGGGTATACATTCAGTATCATCCAGACGAAATATGATGAAATTAACAAGTATTGGGCTGAATAGACTGAGAATTGTTGCTGATGCTTCAAGTTGAAGTGAGGAATGTGAGCAAAGCAACTTGCAATGTGAACTGTTGTTGACCCTTTTTCATGATTCATGATGTTTCAGATTTACCAAGAACGATCTCCCCATGTTGTTGGCCCACGTTCTGAATGATTTCAGTTGGTCGATCCCTGTTATGGTATTTTGTACCTATGAATACACATTAGTAACTAGTACTATAGCCATCTATAAAATTCTATAAACCCCGTTCTTCTTGGCTGAATAGTGCCCTCAGTCTTGGAGTTCTACTCCGAAAAAGCCGAGTTACTTTGGAGGTGTTGTCCAGAGAAACCTGTTCAACAAGTTCTTGCCTGGATACAGCTCGCTTCCGGTGGGGCAGGGCGCCAACAAAATCTCAGCAAAGATGCTTTGGATAATTGTGGATACCAATTTCCAACCAAACTTTTGTGGGTGATAGGTGCTCATAATTGGCTGCGATGAGTTTGTATGAGTTTATCTTTATATGTTGGAATAGCCGGGATTCCTCGCACAGCCAGTACATTCAAAACCACCAAACGAGAGATGGGATGTTGAACAGGGTACCATGCGTGTAGAGCACTCGGGCAGCCAAGCGGATCCAAAAGTGCCCTGAATTCATCCTGTGGTTGACACATCGCTCCGCAAATCAAACAATTCAGATATGATTACCCTCTGGTAATTTTCTACATAGCTAATTATTGAAAATGGTCATACAAATAGTTTATTTACCCAGCTATACAATGGTGATTTTCCATAGTTTTTTTGTATGTTTACCAGAGGGTAACGATGTTTTTTGTGGCAATCAATCATGGCAGGTGAACATGAACCATGTAGAGTTGATGTTCCCATTATTCAGCCTCCATCTAACTGGGAAGTTTCAATTGCCATGTCTACGGGAGGATAAATTGTAACTTGCCCAGTCAAACGATCACATTGGTTTGGCTAAGCTGAGACCCAGAATGTGCCGCCATTGGCCATTTTGCATCATTTTGTCAGGGATCCAAAGATATATATATATAATATACGATATATATATATATATATATACACATGTATATACATACATACATATATATATACATATATATATAGTTATATATATATATTATTATGTATAGATATACCAAAAGCTCTGACTCGAGGATCCTCACATGTAGATCATTTCCAGCACATTTCACCTTTGGGGTACCCTTATTGCGTCACCACTTCCTGACCCATCTTCCATCAGCCCAAGCTGAAAGTCCAGTCGTGATAACTCACGGCTGACTACATGTGCATGGAATGTTATAACTATTAGATGTTGTCAGGAATAGTTTTTTTTTAGGAATGTTATACTGTTATATTTATTTCTTAGATGTTGTCAGGTTAGATAATGATGATAATGTAGTACATGTTGTACTACATTTATTACATGTAATGCATCTATAGTTATCACAACTACTAGTTAGCTGATGTGTTGAACATGTTGAAACCTCTGACCTGAATAGGCTGAAACGGATTTCCATTCAGTTTTCATCTGTTTTCTCACCTTTTTTCAGTGATTTTTCCATTGTTCCCAGCCATTTCCGTAGACTTTTCTTTTCTAGGGCGATAATGGTAATTTATTTAACCATCGGAAGTGAAACTTTCTGCAGGGATTCCTTAGAACCAACTAGTTTCCCTGCTGTTGTCTTACTTGGGTGTGTAGTTCCAGTTATAAATGGGATATATGGATATATACCATAGTTATAGGGACTATATCCCACTTATGGAGGCTGCTACCATAGTGATGTATATATATATATATATTCTATATTATGATTATATATATATACATATACTGGGTCAACCTTGGTTAGATACTTTAGTACTCTCATCTTTTGCTATCAACGGTAAAAGTAGTCTGCTCCAGCTAATTTTTGTGATTTTTTTGAGAGATATCCAAGATTCACCATGTATACCCTCTGGTAATTTAACATAACTATGGAAAGATCCACCATTTTTCATGGGAAAACTCACTATAAATAAATGGCCATATTTTCAATAGCTATTTTGACATAACCAGAGGGTACATTATACATCCATCAATAAGCCCGACACCTCCAAGTCAAAGCGCGCGGTTGGTCACTTGGTCAGATCACAACCACCAACAGCTGGAGTCATTGGAAGTTGCCGTGAGCAACGCCGTGGACATGTCAGCAACGGCTTGTTTGAAGCAGGGAACCATTTGCCTGATGAACTGAAGTCATGCGGCATCATAAACTTATATATATACATATCTATTAATATATATATATATACATGTCTAAGTCAGCGATCAATCATCAGTAGCTGATGTAAATAAAATTAAGTTTTTAAGCTTATAATTCGCCATCAGTATTTCGGAACCCCTTGCCTCGGGCGGTGTTTGGCACAAAAAAAAAGCACACTTTGGTAGTGATTAATTGCGGTATATAAAGTATAAGCAGAAATGATGATTAATGATTAATTTTATATATATTATACATATTATACAGTATACACATCTATGCACGTCTTTGTGCGCATGTTTTATTCCAGGGCGTTTGTAGCTGGTGCCAGGCGTCATATTGGATTTCCCTACACGGCGTCAGGCAGTCCTTGTTGACCGATAGCGAATGCAAGGAGCCGCATGAGGTGCGATGTCTACCACGACATGTGGATTTCGTGCCCAGCATAGCATTGACAGAATAATGATGAGTTGAACATGTTCACATGTGTATATATATATACAGTATACATATATGCGGATGATTTCATATCAGTTCGCAGCCTATTCGGGTACTGCCGTGATGTATTTGGGGATTCAGGGTTGTTGTTGCAGTCTACACTGTGTACGCGTACGCTTTGTTCTGTTTGTTAATTTGTGTTACTGCTAAAGTGTGGCAACATGGCACGCAAAATCACTTGCCAAGCACATATTAGTTTGTGTTTTTTGTAACGTGATATCCGGTAGAGAGAACATTTGCATGCTGCGGTTTCATCTCTGGGTATGTTGTCGAATTCTGTATTTGTGGTACATTTCTATTGTTTCGATTGTAATTCAGCATTTTCCAGCCATGTTTGACGACCATTTTGGATATATCCCCAAGATATCACCATTATATCTCCATTACATCAACTTACAAGCCGCTTGTACTATACAAGCATTCCAGTTGATACTTGCTATTTATAGACCCATAGGATCCATGGTGCTGCCATATATGGTAACATGGATCCCATCAATATACCCCAGTCATGTTAGCAAATATACCAGCACCATGGATCCTATGGGAGATGATTTTCCCACCTATAAACTTCCATTTTATCATATAGGGAATGTTCCATTGCCGTCGAGTCTGCGAGTCTCAACTTGAGGCCATTTTGGTGACACGGGCTGCGGCGCTGAAGGCAAAATCTAAGGGCCCATGGTGCAGGGTGGTGTGATGCGGTTGATGTTGGTTATTGTTGGTTTATGTTGGCGATTTCGGTAAGTGAATTCTGAGGTCTATAGTAGATCATAGTGGGTCATAGTAGATCATAGTAGACATATCAGTTACCGGGGGGTAATGAACCGACAAACATAACTGGGGGCGAAACCATTTTGGAGGGATTTACCGATCAAACATAGTGATCTTTTCGATTATTATTATTATTGGATGTGTCAAGATGAATATGGAGAGTAACATCAGAACAGTGATATGCTTTGGAATGTAAAGAAAATAGTGGATATGTGATATGTGGCAGGTTGTTCCATCCACCTAGCAATCCAGACACTTCCGAAGCCTCCAAGTCACTGCGAGACTGGTGGCATAGGGTGGCTCGCCATGTTTGGCGCGCGAAATCAGACAGATCCCAAATCCCAAGTCCCCAACAGGATCTATGCTCAGGAGATTACAGTATCATTAATTACTATATGAATCTATGGTTCTTATGGTAACTGTGATTAATTATTATGGTAAATATTTCAGAAGTGTACCATTACTTATTAATCATAATCATAATGATAAGTGTACCATTACTTATCACTGTGATTATTGTGGTACACATTTTTTGCTTATCTGCTTGTTGTTATCATCAAAAAATCCATGGATGGAAACTTGGAAACCGTGCTTGGGCTTTTCGGAGGCGATGGTGGAAGACGCCAAACAATTGCTGACGATGATGGTGCACTTGTTGATCTCAGGTCTGGATCGGGCCCCTGGGGCTATCTCCATGTTTCGAGATGTGTGGACAACCTCGGTTAGCCTCTGGTTATGTCAAAATAGCTATTGAAAATTGCCATTTATTGTGGATTTACCCATTGAAAATGGTGATGTTCCATAGCTATGTTAAATTACCAGAGGGTAGTTTGATCATTCCCAGAAAATGATCTGAAAACCGTACGCGGATCGTTGGTGAAAAGCCACCATCGTTGCTGCGTTTCGGAGGATGCTACATGAATGGAATGAGCATCCCGGAGTGGGAAAATCAATCATGCGAGTTGATGGTTTGGCCATGCTGATAAAACATCAAATATCATCAAGTTGTTTTTGCTGTAGATCAAATATGATCAAATTAGGGTATATAACGGTATATAAGGGTATACTATACCAAATTTTCAGACAAACTCATCTTCATCACCTGAAATGGGGGTTCTTCCCCAAAGGATTGGGCCTTTGAACTGCATCCCAAGGCCCTTGGCCCAAAAGTTGGGAGCTAGGAGGGATATGTTTCTGAAAGCCTGGCATCTCTAGCAGGATCTAGCAGGATCTAGATTAGAACATCCCATTGATCCCATTGGCATTGAAATGCCTAGCAGATCCATTCGCAGTCCCTTCCCAATTCGTCCACATGGCTGCATGGTTTATGTGGAACCATGTTCAATGGGATCAGGTTCCGTTCTATCTTTGTTGTGTTCTGTTTGTTTATAGGTGTTTTTTCTGCTAGTGTATCATATTGTATCCATAAACATGGTCCAAGAGACATGGTCAGCAGTCAGTAGTGGGTATCACAGAATCCAATCCGAATGCCAAACATGTTCAAAATCCGTGATTCACCATGTCCCAACGAAGTCAGATGGAGTTTGGAGCGCAATCTTTGATGAAACCGGATCCTCAAGTTGGGAAGATTCAGATGAAAACTATAAATTCAATCTGGACACACCTACCTCTCTCCCTTGGGCGCCCATGTCACCTTCCATTTATGAAACGAAGTCTATACCAAAATCCATGTAATCGTCTCCTCCTTCATATTCAATACCATCAATGGCGAAAGTCTGATTTAGTATTGGATCCATCTGGGGCCCAGGCTATTGATGATATTCCATATTGGTGGAATAGGAAACAAATCCCTTTCATGCTTGGTAAAGTCTGCGGAAAGCTGCTTGAATCCTGTAAAATTGTTGGTCAAACCCTCGTTTTTGATGGATAGAACAGGATCAATCACATTTGTTTCATGGATAAATCACAATTTTTCATGGATAAATCGCCATGTTTCATGGATAAATCACAATTTTTCATGGATAAATCGCCATGCTTCATGGATAAATCGCCATGTTTCATGGATAAATCACATTTTTTCATGGATAAATCGCCATGTTTCATGGATAAATCGCCATGTTTCATGGATTTACCTTTAAAATATGACCTCAAATCTCACTGTTAAGCGGCCTTCCAGGTTTGTGCCGCTTCTGCTATGACTTGGACGATGAAGCACTGAAACAGCTTCAGGTGCGGATGAAACGTTGCTTTATAGCGAGGGTAACTAAGGTTTATGGTAGATACATCTATAACCCATAGGATCCATGTATGCCATATATGGTAACATTTACCATCAATATACCCCAAATGTTAGCATATATACCATACATGGATCCTATGGGATAGTCTATATTTGCAGTCTATAAATTATAAATATAACAGTCTATAATGGTTTATGCATGGTACATAAATCTATAGTTAATCGGATTTGTAAACCAACTTGTGACTGGGTGGCCCCGCCTTGCAGGAATTTGGCATTAAACCGGGGATTTGGGGAAAAACGGTGTTGCATCTAGTTTGGCCAGCAAAAAAGGAGAAATTCAACCAGCCGAAAGTGAGATATGTTCCATCAAAATTGCGTATTTCTTGCTCACACTGAGATTTCGGATATCTGTGTGAATTTGTGTGTGTATTTGTACTGTTGCACCCTACCGGAAGATATTTTTTCTGCACCTCTCCAAAACTAACATAGCTTTCTGGAAATCCACGGTTTCCCCGAAATGATCTGCGTTTCTGGAGGATCTGGGTATATGACAAGCATGACAAGTAGCAACAGATTCCTCATCCACGTTTGGTCAGTGCAATTTTACCGTTGGACGATGAGGAGGCAAACGGAACAGGAACAGTGGTTGACCCATTTTGGCGGTGTTTTAATTTAATGATTATTTACCATCCGGGCCCTCCGGGTAATCAAGCATGGCTAGCTGGAAAATCCCCTAAATGTGCATTTAAATGGGAAAATGATCGAACTAATCGATATGTTCCATTGCCAGGTTTGATTGCCAGAGGGCAAAGCAAATCAGAAGGTACAAGTAAATATCACAACTTTGTAGGAAAAACTTTGTAGGACTCTCCGACCACGAATGGCCAACACCTTTATGGTATAGGGATGGGTTTAGGGTTCGACTGGTTCGACAGCCCCCCTATGCCATCATCGTTGACGTATTGAGGTCACCAACCAGAACCATCAGATACCGTTTCTCCATGATTTCCCCAGTTTCTCCATTATTTCCCTGAGGTTTTCTTAGCTGATTGGTGGTTTGGAACATGAATTTTATTTGTCCATTCAGTTGGGAATGTCATCATCCCAACTGACGAACTCATACTTTTCAGAGGGGTAGGTCAACCACCAACCAGTTAGTTTCTTCATAATGTCTCCATCATTCCAAGGTTGTGTTTCCAAATTTGTGGATGATCCAATGATTTCCTATAGGTTGTACTAGCTTTTCCCGGGCTCCATAATTGTCCTATGCTTTTCAATTGAAAAATCTTAGGATGGGCAAAGCTTTTCCTAATGGTTATCCATCCTTTTCCTTAGCTTAGGGTCATCCTAATTAATTAGCTTATCATATACCATGATCCCCATGATTAGGATGGGCAAGCCGCCCAGCGTGTTGCAGCGACGCTGCAGAAGTTCCAGCGGCTGCAGGCACATTTGATGGTGCCATGGTTGTTGGAAATTGTGATTTCCAGTGGGTGGTGATAATCCTGTCATATCCTTTAAGACCTGGGGATATGAGTTGATAGTGATGGTAATCAATTTTGAGTTTGAATTTGTTTACCTGTGATATCCTTTGATGCGGATTCCCACACCAATGATGAGATGGATGGCCATCTTAGATATACTATGTAACTTGACCATAGCACATGTAGATTTGTCCCAAAATGGCTCTGTCTGAAAATCTATTAGCGGGGGCCATGATGATTAGGCGTTAAATTTGGGAGTGCCTTATTTTCGGAGAAATCCACAATTCCATACATAACATTGGGGATACGCAATCAATTATTGGGATATCAATTTGTTATTTTCTTGGGGACAATGGGGGTATAATGGGATCTGGCAAATGAACCAACAACGACGGGAAGAAACGTGTGAAATGATATGAATGCTGTCATCTGCATTTCGGCCATTGATGGCCATTAAAGAATGAGAATATTATGTTTTAAGCAATGGGATGGAAAGATATCGAATGGGTTACCATGCGCTTTGTCTATTTTCAGATCAAATTCATTGGCATTGCAAAGGGGCGCCTACATGATGGGAATACATCGCCTAATGCAAGGGACGTTTCTGGTATGTTCCCGAGCTCGCAAACAACCCAAAACCCTTGCCCCCCGCTCTCTGTTGAATAAACCCACCATCTGTAGTGGTGAATATAGTTTGTATGCAAGTGCCATGTTCAACGCAACTGCTGCTTTTGGTTTGCTTCTGGACTAAACAATGTTCAAGTCTCACTCTCATTTGCGTCCTAATTTAGTTTGCATTGCTCTAGATTTAGATGCATGAGTCTTCAAAGACTCCTTGACCCTCAAAAGTACCACAATTGTTTAAGCATGTTTTGGTATTTAAATGTAATTTCTATGGGGTGAATGAGTTTTCACATTCAGTACTTAACCTCTGGTAATCAATCTTAGCAATGGACAATCCATCATATGAGTGTTGTTCGATCATTTTCCAATATTTTCCAATTTCAATGTCCATTTAGCTAGGATTGTCCCATTTATAGATCTTATTTTTGTGTTTTGTTGTTTTATTTTCTCTTTTATTGACATGGCTATGGAGGATTTTCCAGCCATGGTTACAGGTGGAAATCCACAAGGGTGACCTTTCAGTGGCAGCGATCGATACGGAGAGGCCTCGGCCTCGGTGGGTGATTCCAAGATGGTTGAAGTATGTTGAACCATGGAATTTTATGACTTTCCATACCCTATGGATCCAAGTACCTTCTTAGGAAGTGTTTGGGGTATAATTTACTATAATTTGGAGGCTTAAGTCTTAAGTACCTTCTCAGACAGTGTTTGGATCCATAGGGATATATATTGGGAAATTCATAATCCCAACTGACGAACTCCATCATTTTTCAGAGGGGTAGGTCAACCACCAACAAATAATGTATATCAAATGTATATCAACTATCAGATATATATAAACTATACTATGTTGAAGTGGTTAAATATCCAATGTACATATATCAAAGTGCGTTCTTGTGTTTCAACAGGTTTATGTTGCATGTTTAAATGATGGTCGGAAAAAGTAGTTGATTATCTCATGTACATCCCATTAGCTTCCCATGTATATATAATAACTTTATAATATGATGAACATGTTGGTTAAATATAGCTAAATAGTATTCAACTTTCCCATTCATGATATTGTTAAGCATGTTGATGTCGAGAAGATAAGGAGGTTCCATGAAGATATCCAGACATGGTTATTTCTTGTGTTGGCAGCTTGGGGGGTGATTTGGCTATGGTTCAAAACCCTGGTACCTAGTCAAGCTGACATTAGCTTGCAAATAGATGTTCATCCCACTATAGTAACGATAGTAATGATAGTAATAGCTTCTGACTCACCCCATCTCATCCCCATTTTCCGTTTTTTTTTTGAAATGTTCTGTTTTTGTGGTTCCCCATAGGGGTGATTTGTTGGACATTGCTGGAATTTCCCATGTGTTTGTTGTCCGAATGTTCTGAAAAAAACGGCGGAGTTCTGGAGTTCTGGGTCTCCCTGAAAGACCACCAAGAACATTCGGTCGGTAGCTCCAAAACGACTAAGTAATAGATCTCTCACTTGACCGAGAATGGAACAAAAGAAGTCAACTGTTATTATCATGTGGGTAAACAATACTGTAATATCATGTAATATCTGTTTCATGTATTATCATATCGATTTCTTTTTTGAGGGGTCTATAAAAACAGGATACACGAGGATACAATTTATTTCCATCATAATTGTTGCGGATGGTATGGATGGTCATCAAGTGATCCTATCAGCAATGCTCGAACATGGCGCCTATCAAAGTGGTGGATATGGCAGTTTTCATCATGTCCACTAGGTCAAATATCGTAACATGATGTAAAATGTGGTAATGAACATATTGTAAAAGATGGTAAACTATGGGAAGAGGACAACATGGGATAGCAAGGTCAACATTTACTATAGCTTTTTTGGGATCACCTCCAGCCTTAGGAGATGCATTCCGTACTACCTGGTGGAACTTCTTCCAGGAGTTGCTGTCCCTTGGGCTTCGATGTTTGATCGATACCTGGGGATGCTGACCAGCTAGCCTAGCATAGCCCAGGACAAGTGGATGCCAATGCTACATATTTTTGTTCACAGGCCGGTACTACACACATTTTGGGTATGGCCGGATTGCCGGTATGGCTCAAATTTATTCAAAGATGTCAACTCCCAAAATGGAGAGTCTTATACTAAACCTGACCATTTTTAACGGGTCGAGTCCATTGGTATTTCAACTGAACCCAAACCCATTGTGATGCTCGACAGCATTCTGGCAGAAACTTCGTCCTGGCACAGACTTAGCCTTCTCCGATGGGGAGGCAATGCAAGTGTGGAGACGTTTCCTTACATGGGCTAATATGTGTTTCATTGATTTTCTAGACTGATTACTGTGATTTCATGGGGATATTTCATGGGATAAGGGCACAATATGTGTTTGGATGTGCCTGTCAATGGGGTAATTAGGCCCACTTTATGGCAATGTAGTACGGAATTCGATGATTACCCCTGGCCCTGGACTTAAGGGTGCCCTGTTTTCACACAAAACCAGATATTTGTCACGGTATGTTCCTTTTTTGACATGTTCCCTGACTGGGAGAACGTTCTTGGCAGTTGATGAGTTAAGTCAAGTTATACAGTTTTGCTCTCACATTTATTCCCATAGTCGGACAGTCGGTATCTCAATCATGTGCTGAGGTGGGCGACTTTTCATCAAGTGCTCAAGCTGTCAAGAGACTCGTGGAATGGCCGCCGAGCCGGCGACGATTGGGTTGGGGCAAAAAATATGGTGACCTGCATGATAAAGATCAGCCAGTTGTACTTGGTGGCTCATCCCACTTAGTAAATGGGTTAAGTAGGGTTAATCCACTTATAACTGGGGTTATAACCCACTTACCAAGTGGGATGAGCCACCAAGTATGGTTACTTTTTGATCGTCCAGTTTTATCACTGGATATGACATACCCTCTGGTAAACTAACATAGCTATGGAAAATCCGTATATTCATTGGCAAATCAACTATCATTGGGCCATTTTCTATAGCTATCTTAATTTACCAGAGGGTAGTTACATAACTGGGGTCCGATTGGAGTTACTGGGATGCCCATCCAAGTAAAGAACAGGGGAACTTATGAGCCGCGGAAAAAAAAACATGTTAATATCCCTGATGACCATCCAAGTATATATATATATATGTGTATATATATATATAGTGTCACAGTGGATTTCCACGTGATTGCAAGCTGCTCTTGTATAATTTCCCTTGACAATGAGGCTTTTGATGTACTTTTGATGGATTTCCAATGGATGATTTGGAGAAAAACTGCTCCACTTGATGGAGGGGCGACTACACCAACCCCCCTTCACAGGCACGGGAGTCTAAATGTCAAACTGAAGATAGTAATGATCATGACAGCTGGAAACTATACAACTTTTTGATTTTTCCCAAGTTAGGACCTAACCACCACTGTTTGTGGTGGTAGAAATGTGATTTGGCTCAAATCCCTCGCTGATTGTGGCCACTACTTGGTAAATAGTAAATACCAACAAAAGACATTGGTACTTTGTTGCTGAACATTCTGCTGGGTAAATTTGAAACATGTGTATTGGTTACTTCCACCAAAATCCCACCAAACACCATTGCACGAAACAAACAGACTGTAATCATAGTTGGTACCCTCCAGTTGATTAAGATAGACATGGAAAATACACATCTAAGATAGTTTCCAACTGGATAGTTTTTCGATTGGGAAAATACACCACTTCAAGATCATTTCCCTCCAGTTGATTAAGATAGAAATGGAAAATACACCATCTTTAATGGGAAAATCCACTATAAATGGTCATTTTCAACAGCTATTAATGATCATGTCCAATCGCGAAACCCATTCCGTGCCAGTCTCCAGCGTCGCTTGGACCCGCAGCTGGCGGCCGAAGGGGTCAGAGAGGTGCCGGACGGTTTTTCGACGGCGGGTCCACGCAGGGCTTAATAAATGTCTAGTTGTACCCGGCCTGGTAAACTAACAGTTTGCTATTGAAAATGGCCCAGTCGAAATAGTGGATTTAGCCAGCTATAAAATGGTGGATCTTTCCATAGTTATGTTAAGTTATGTAAACGTTTACCAGAGGGTAGAGCTGGAGATGGGGTCATAGTCATAGGGTTTCCATCAATGGGGTATCCCAAATAGCTGGATGATGACTGGGGGTACCCCTATTCAGGAAACCTCCATATAGATATTGGGGATACCCAACCCAAAAAAAGCAATAGTTATATTGGGGTTATATAAGTTATATATATATATATATATTAAGTTATTCATATGGACAACTGCTCATCTAATAATAGGGGTTTAACCGTTTAACCAACCAAAAAAAAGGATATCTAGTGGATATTAATATACGTATATTACAAACATATTAGTGGGTATTGGGGCTTAATAATTTCTTAATAAATGTCCCGGAGGGATGTGGTTCACATCACGTGAAAACAGTATTTGTTGGAGATCAATCCCCTTTTTTTGTTTGGTGATGTTCAATTCGGACATTTACCAACCCCTGAAGCTGGTTTGTGGTTTGAAATTTATGTTTAATCCTACCAATTGGACCATCAATCAATGGGGATATAACCCATGATAGATGCGGACATTGCATATCTAGCTACATTTTCTGGTTGGTGGTTTGGAACATTTTCTATTTTTCCATACATTGGGATAATCATCCCAACTGACATATTTTTCAGAGGGGCTGAAACCACCAGTTTTTGTTTGGGTCAAAACATGTCAAATCCCTAAGATGCATGGTTTACTGGATCATAGCCATCAGCCATACTCTTGGATGCGTAGCTCTTCCCGGGACTAGATGGGTTTTGCCATTTGATCCCATTAAAGTTAAACCGACTTAGCCGGGGATCAACTTTAAGCATCAAGTCTTTTGGGAAACGCCTTGAGATGGCGAAACCGCAGCTATGGACATCTATGGACCCAATATTTGCTGGGATGAACTTGTATATGAACATCCATCTACCATCATCTACCAGCGATTTTGAGACCCAGGAGCCCCCAGCCAGGGCGCCAGCATGCGCCAGCCCCCAGGATCGCTTGCACGAGGACTTCTTCGAAGTGGGTGATCGACTCTTTAGCAACCCGATGGGATTGGTAAACCAGATCTGGTTGGTTTTTTTTCTCAAACATTTGGCTGGTTAATAGTGGTTAACAGTGGTTAATAATCATTATCAATGGTGATATATCTGGTTCATAGTGATGGTTTTTATAGGGTTTCAAACATTTGGTGTTGTTTTCAACCATAAAAGGATGATTGCTTGAGATGACGTTTTTTTTTGGGCTAAAACCACTAACCATTGGAAATGGAAACCGTTGATGGTTTGGGGATAATCCCAGCAATAATCCAACGTGAATGAAGAGAGTCCCTGGAAATCCTTGCATCTCTACTCTTGCAATCACCACTTGGGGAAAGTTTTTCTTTTCCACTATCCCATCACAGTTGCTCTTTTCTAATGATTTTCACCGCGAACTTAAGGGTATCCATCTTGGCATGTGTGACAGGCGGCCTTCACACCGTTCTTTTGCATTCTTTTAAAAAAAGAGCTTGGTGAGGTCGCTGGAACAAATTCAATATATTCCACCATATAGACAGTTCATGGCAGTTCATAGTGTGAATTATATGTTATATTGTATTATATTATATTATATTATATTACATTTCATTATAATATATGACATTACATTATATTATATTATATTATATTATAATATATTATATTATAAATATATATATATATATATTGAATTTTGAATGTTGATTGCTTTTACATCCCTCCATAGATCTACCGTACCACATGAATCCAAATGACTGGTACATGTGAAGACTAGGACAGTTTGTTTTCACAACTACTCAGACCTTCCAACTACCCATATTTTATCCATGACCAATCCCTTAAAAACTATAGGGGTATCCTTTTTCTGGATATTATTCCAAAAATTCCCATATATCTCATTGAGTTCTTGGAATATGTGTTTTTTGAAGTCAAGTTATGCCGGAATAAGATTTTATTATTCTGAGGTACCCTCTTGTAAACTAACATAACTATGGAAAATCACCATTTTTTACTGGGAAAACTCACTATAAATGGCCATGTTCAATAGCTATGTTAGGTTACCAGAGGGTATGGTGACGGGGGTATACCCTTAAGGCATCCCTCATTTTTATCCCATGTTCCAGCAAAAAGTCGACGCAGAATCTTGGGCATCTCCATCACAAACTTTACCCTCTGGTAATTTAACATAGCTATGGAAATGACCATTTATAGTGGATTTTCCTATTAAAAATGGTGATTTTCCATAGTTATGTTAGTTTACCAGAGGGTAAGCTATTTTTCCACACCGTTTTTTGGTTCCCTGCTATTCAATTACTGGAAAAAATTCTAGGTTTTTTGTATTCCACTCGAAAAGTTTTTCGATTTGTTCGAGATATACCATTCAATTACTATACCCATGACGGATCCATGGTGCTGGTATATATTCTAACAATTTCTAACATAAAGGGGGTATATTGATGGGATATTATACCATATATTATACCATAATATACATGGATCCATGGTATATTTTTATGAGATCCATGGTGCTATCCATGGAGCACCATGGCACCATGGATCCGAGGCTCGATCCTGGCGGCACCTGGACGTGTCGGGCCGGGACCTCTGGGGAGTATCTGCGACCGACCTCGTCGAACACATCGAAGGGTCAACGTCAAAAAACCAGGAGGGTGGAGGGTAACACCTATTGTTTCGGGATCACTTTTGGGAGAAGTTGTTTTTTTTGGGGGTTTAAATCTTGAAAGTGATTTCAATGTTGTTCAACCTTTGATTTTGAATTTGAATCCATTTGCACCGAGATCTTTCAGGGTGGTTCTGATACCAACAGCCAGCACCTGTTTTGTTTTTCACATCATTCAGGCTGGGATGTAGCAGGGACGGATAAAACGACTGAGGCATCAGCTCAACTTGCTGTGTTTGTCCATGGAGCGAAGGTTGGCCGATGTCGACGCTGGAGCGGTGTGTCTGAAATCATGGTACCCCAATTTTGTATCAAGTTTTCTCTATGAAACATGGCTTTTATGAATAGTATTGTGGCGTACCCCGGTTTGTCGAAAACATCGTGGTTAGGCTGTAAAACGAGGTAGGAACACCCCGAGAACAAGGTAGGCATCGCACGCAAAGAACTAAGCTATTCAAAACAAGTGCAGCATTGGAGAATGAGGTCAGACCCCAAAAAACGTGACGGGACTGGAGAACGAGGTAGGAACACCCCGTCAAATGCGTTTTGTACCAAATGACTTCTGCGGCTCATGTACAGATGCGTATGAGGAAAAGCAACATGCTCCATTGCAAGTATCATGGATTTTCTGTCACCAAGAAATCAACAACATTGGGAGCTCCACGCAGAGTGAAGTGTTTTTGAAGGCCATCCCAACGATCAATATCCTGACGACAAATTCTGATCTTTGGATCTTTAGAGCCCAAGTTGCTGGATCTTCGCCCTGGCGTCAGAACGCCAGGAATCACTGGTCCAGGGAGTCCCCAACGGCCCGGATTTTGTGGGGCTTGGAGAATCGACTGAAAGGCTTCGGAGAGGACCTGTCGGACCTGGACCGGGTCTGGGAACCATGGGAATTTTCACGTTTTAGGACACGTTTTGCTCAATTTTAGGGGACATGTTAACGTAAATATTCCAGCACCATGGAGTAATATGTTCTGGTGGTTTGGATCATTTGTTGATTTTTCCATATGTTGGGAATAGTACTCCCATTTGACTAATATTTTTCAGAGGGGTTGAAACCACCAACCAGTGTTGATATATGTATATATATATGTTGTATTCCCAATGTAACACCCTTTACCAGGTTGAAAAAAACTCCGATTCCGACGTCGCGTTGTCAACGCAGGACGCACCAAACCGAGCGGCGTCCAAACCAGGCGCCAAAAAGGCGGTGTCGCGACAAGCAAACCAGGCAGATGCCGTTTGGACCCATGGACATCAATGGACTATGGATTGAGTTGCCCTCCAGTAAACCGACCAAAAACGATGGACAGTCACCATGTTTTATTGAGGTAAATCAATTATCGGGCAATTTTACATAGCTAATGGAAAAGGGGTATTCCCCAAGTCCTCATTTTTCTGTGAAAAGCAAAGTTTTTTGCAGTTGGAGCGCCTCATGTTCAGACAAACCCATTTCAAGAGTGTCATATGGAGGTTTCCTAAAATGGGGGGTACCCCTAAATCATCCAATTTATATATTTATATGTTTCATTAACCATCAAGCTATTGGGGTATCCCCATGACTATGGAAACCTCCCTATATTGTCATTTGGTTGGTGGTTTGGAACATGTTTTACTTTCCATAATATGGGATACTCCTTCCCATTGACTTTCATATTTTTCAAGATGGTTGTTTTACCACCAACCAGATTATTATTAACCATCATGAACTATATAATAACCATATATACCCATATATTAACAATTATTAACAATATATTAACATTATATTGACCATCATTAACCATATATTAACCATATATTAACCATATATGTATCGTTTTCCAATTTTCCCACTGGTCGCGGCTTGGTCGTGTCCTTCTCCGCGCCAGTCCTACGGTGAACCGGATCCCGGCGCCGCGTTCGGGCCGGGGCCCTTCCAGAGGGTTGAGGGCGGCGTGACCGTTGATCCAGGACGGTGTGGAACAAGAATCGGCTATAGCAGTAGGCTATAGGTTATGACTAATGGTGGTTTAATAGTGATTTACTGGTGATTTAATGGTGGTTTAATGGGCTTTAGTGGGATATAGTGGTATTTAAATGGGATTTACCCTCTGGTTATGACATTCACAGTTCGCCATGGAAAGATCCAGCATTTTTAAGTTCGGTAAACCATCTATTTCGATTAGGGCCATGGATTCCATGGCTACTACTATGTTAAATAACCAGAGGGTAGAATGAGAGTTGGGAGCCTGTCATGTAAACATGAGGGGCTTGGTGGTCTCAGCATGTCCCATGAAGAAAGCTTTCCCTGGCGATGTTGGGACACCCCAGCACTGGATATAGGAAGACTATGCTGGGAGATGAGAGGATTTGATACAATTTTTGTTAAAACATAGGATTATCAAATCCTCTCATGATAAATGTTAAACATCATTGATTATAAAACATTGATGTTATAGGATGTTTGAACCATGATAAATGTTAAACAATGTTTGTGCAAGCGACCATTAACAGATGTTCCCAAGAATTTGGGACATGGCAGATGACAATCCACTTGCAGTCAAATGGCTGTTTCTGCACGGCTAGAGGCCAGTTAGGACAAACACAGACATCGAGTATTGTATTTTTTTGGAATTGAGGATTGTCATGTTTTCTGAGGGACCAAAGCTATTATATATATGTATATATATATGTTAATATATGTATATTATATATAGTATATGTTAATATATGTATATTATATATAGTAATAGATCACATATATATATATATACATATATATATATATACTGTATATGTACATATTCCAGACCAGACACCGGCTCAGCACCTGAGGTTGGTGGTCTTGATCTCCAATCAGACCAGAGGGAGCACAGTGGCGGATCCTTGGATGTATTAGTGGTTGGTGATAAATCACTACTATAGATCGTATATTTAAGTAATATATTTAAGTGATACTATTTAGTAATTATAGTAGTATATTATATTTAAGTAATTGCTACTATATTAGTGTATACTATATTAGTGATAGTATATATATATATAATTAGTAAGTAATACTATGATACTAATATAGCTGGTTGGTGGTTTGGAACATTTGGATTATTTTCCATAGATTGGGAAGTTCATAATCCCAACTGACTTTCATATTTTTCAAAGGGGTTGAAACCACCAACCGGATAGTGATTTATCACTAAGTGATATTACTAATCACTACTTAGTGATAAATCACTGTTAGGGATGAATTGTTGTGATAGATCACTCTATAGAAAAGTAAAACGCAGACTTAATTATATATATAGTGATAAATCATCGTTCTATCATTTTAGGGTGTACGAAATGTAGTAAAGACCGTGTTCAGGGCTTGGAAATCTGATGGCTCTCCTGTACTTAGTGAGTCCTCCAAGCATCTCTAAACCTTTGTTTCCAAATCCTTATCCAAAAGGATACCTTTGGCAAAAATCATGGGACGCACCATCAAGAAGCCCTGCAGGAATTGTTGAAACGACTGGAGGGTCCTCAGTGTCTCTTCCTGGAAGACACCTGTGGAAGTGCGTTGGAAGTCAGAGCCTCAACGGGCTAGCGGCTAGCGGTGGGTTGGTGGTTGGAAATAAACTTTCACAAAAAACGACTGGTGTGAGCACATTCACACCTGACACACCTGATTTGAATTTGAACCCATTACCTATAGTTTTTTTTAGTTGGCTTCATACTTGTTGTTGGAATCATCCCAGTGCAAGAATGTAAGATTATAAGACTAGCAGAGGTTTTCCGACCCTCTTTTAGAAAGTCCCCAATTGCATTTTCCCATGTAGACATGGCTTGAAGAAATCTGAAGCAGCTATACGTGCCGTGCGAACCGTGGTGCTTGGATCAATCTTAATTTTGTCACCCCAAAAGGACCATGAGAGGTTTCCTAAGTCACAGGGGTACCCCTAGGGCCCTAGTCATCATCCATTTATAGATGGATTTTCCATGAAGTAAACCATGAAGTAAACCATGAAGTAAACCATCCAGGGAACTTGGGGTAGCCATATTTATGGAAACCCAACTGGGAAAGGATTGGATGGTTTCCATACCATTGGTGGTTACCATTGGTGGAAATCTGGACACCTTTCCCATATTTACCCTCTGGTAATTTAACATAGCTATTGAAAATGGTCATTTATAGTGGATTTACCCATTAAAAATGGTGATTTTCCATAGTTATGTTAGTTTACCAGAGGGTATCAATCAATTCGATTCTTTCTCGACTGGGAAAGGTCCAGTCCTTGCAGAAGTATGATTTGATATCATCAAGTATCCAGGTCTGGGATTGTTGTCCGAGAGGCCAAGATCTTGCTTCAAAATGGAATTCATAAGGAGATGTCCAAATACCCTCTGGTAAACATACAAAAAACTATAGAAAACACCATTTTTTTATGGGTAAATCAACTATCAATGGCCATGTTCAATTATGTTAGTTTACCAGGCCGGGTAGATTCTGGATGATCTCCAAAATTCGGTTTTATTCATGGATTTAAACCATCATGAACCATGGTTCGAACACCAATAAATCCCATGTGTGTCCCCCAGGCCTTGGGATACAATTGCCATAGCAACAACGAAGAGCAGCAGGGGATGCCTAGAGCGAAGCTGTGGATGGTCAGATCAGCTACCCCCCAGCTAGCGGCCCTGGAAGACCCCAGGCCCTCACGAACTCTGGAGGTACCGACAAAAATGTTGCCGGCCCTGTTTGGTATAGTTCGAAAAAGGGGTATGAACTCAACCAATTAATATCGATGATCATTGATGATATTGATGATCTATGTTCTTGTTCGACAATCCCAAATATATATATATATATATATATTGGTTGTTTTAGTCACATAAAACCAACTTTAATATGTTGTTCAATCACATAAATCCAAGCAACAAACTAAGTAAACCATCATTTAAACCATCACATAAAACAAACGAAGTAAACCATAGTAAACCAACATCACCTCCGCGCCCACCTCCGCGCCATGGGCTGGCCATGGGCCGGCCATCGCCCTTAGGCGCAGTTGTTTATATCCTGGCCATGCCAGCCTCATCCTCCAGACGGCCCCAGGCCTCAGGTGACGAATGGAGGTACCGTTCAAAATAAATCGCTGGATGGAGAAATATCATGGGAATTGATGATTAAAAATATGATGATTGATTTAAATATTCAAACATATCATGGAAATATGGAACATTTTATATATTGTTCATCTTGTTAAAATGATTCAAAATCTTTTGAACCTGGATGATTTGGGGCTAGATTTTGTGAAAGCTCTATCTTAAAAGTGAGTAAATTGAGACTTTGTGAATGACTTAACCTTAAGTACTCGTATCAGCCAGGGGCAATTTTTATTTAGCCATCAAACCATGAGGATTCAATGGGTGCAGTCGATGGCTGGAGAAATCATGTCGCGACCGAGCGACGTCACTGGATGCTGGTGAGAAAGGGGTAGCGATTTCCCGGCCGAACTTGGAAAGGCAGGTCATGTAGTACTGGCCGAAGTTATTTGTTTTGTCTAGTCATTAGTATGATCATTCTTCATCTGTGTGTTACACGCACCTTTGGCCTTAGGCTGAGCTTGAAAGGCAAGAGCCTGCATTGGTGCCACATGTGGCATGGCGTCGGCATGTGAGGGATCTCAGCCAGGACTCTGCGTCGCCCCATGGAAATGCTGTTGTGGTATCCCTTTGAGAGACCTCAAACACCTCTTTTAACTAAGTAATTGTGCCAACACGTTTTACTTAACTAAGACTGAATTGGAAGTTGGACTGAACTGGAATTTGCAATTTAGATTTTCCACCATCCACTGTCAAACACTTCCCTCCTCCAATTGTTGCTCTCCCAATATGCTAAGGCGGGCACACGCCACGTGCTGCACAGCATTTTGGAGTTGGGCAGTTCCTTATGGGGATCGGGCCCTAGAAGCCATGGTTTAGTATTGGATCTATTCATATCGTGGGGTATTTACTACTGGGGGGCGGGATTGACAGGGTCATGTTTTTTTTTTTAATGATGAGTATGGCTCAGAAATATTCACAAATATGGTCACCCCGAAATCAATGATTACCCTCTGGTGAACTAACATAGCAATGGAAAATCACCATTTTTAATGGGAAAATCCACTATAAATGGCCATTTTCCATTGCTATGTTAGTTCACCAGAGGGTAAATACATAGAAAAGATGCTACATCAATGATCAATCTGAGGTGGTCCAATGGAATACAACATGCATCAGGTCGTCATACCATGCCATAGCAATCTCCGAACTTGTGCTTTTTGTAGATGTCTATAATACATGAATGCATAAAAAAGACGTCCCTAACCATGAGCGGATTTCGTCCTAACTATGAACCGACAAATTCTTGACCATGATCGAAATATAGTCTTAAACATGGCCAGGATTCTATTCTTAACCATGAGCATGTTTTTCACTTAACCATGAAATATCGGATTATTTTGCATGATGGGTCTAAACACTTTTAATTAATGTAATTTGGAAATAGAACTTTCCGAAGCTGGGGTCTTGGAAGATCAGTCCTCAAAGTTGTTTTGGTGAAATAAATGCCATGAAAACAACTTTGGAGTCTCCTGAGGTGCATGAAGATTTTTCGAGTTGCTATACCCGACAGATATTCAGAGGCCCATGATATTCAGCGGTTTACACGGGAAAATCTAGAGGACACCCATGATATTCAGAGCTAAACACCATGCTTTCCACCATGCTATCCTCCAAATCTGCTTGGTGGTTTGGAACATGATTTTTATATACTTTTATGACTTTCCATATAATGGGAAGTTTATAACCCCAACTGACGAACTCATATATTTTTCAGAGGGGTAGGTCAACCACCAAGCAGATTTTTTTGTTTCCACGTCATAATTCCGGGTATTCATCACTGAGTCATAGCGAGGCCCAGAGAGCTCCATCTGGATCATGGATTTTCGTTGGAGGGCCCAACTGGCGGCTTCAAAGGGCCGGTCTCTGTATGTCTCTGTTCAAAAGTTCGGACCAGGCGACAGCATCAGCGGTGAGCCAGCCTCGAACTAGTCATCGTGTGTATATATATATAATTTATGTATATATATATATGCGTGCATATGCATATTAATATCATCACTACTAGCAGTTTAAGCAATATACATTATATACATTATACACATTTGTCAGTAAGCAACTAGTCATGTAACTACTATATACGGTTTTCTGATATTTTCGAGATCTCAGATATCTTGGACCGCCCAGGCCCTGAAGCCAAATGCATCGGGCAAAAGCCGTTAGCTGAGCAGTTGAAGGATGAACCTCAGAAGAGGTCGGGAGAAACACTTCGATTCAGTCCTTTCTGGCTCTGGTCATTGGAGGTACCCATATATACCCTATGGATCCAAACACGGTCTGAGAAGGTACTTAAGCCTCCAAATTATAGTAAATTGTACCCCAAACACTTCCTAAGAAGGTACTTGGATCCATAGGGATATATATATATAATATACATATAGGGTATAGTGTAAAATCAACACTTTCCATATCCATAAAGAACTGGTTGGTGGTTTAATAATATGGTTTAATGGTGATTATATAATGGTGAGTAATCATGGTGATTAATGATAAATTAACTGGCTGGTGGTTTGGAATATGGTGGTTAATAGTGATGGTTGTTATAGTGGTTAAAGATGGTATAAACCAACAACAATGGGAATATGATGGTTATATACTGGTTGGTGGTTTGGAACATTTTTTATGTTCCCCAATAGTTGGGATTGTGATCCAATCTGACTTTCATATTTTTCAGAGGGGTTGAAACCACCAATTAGTATATATCATGTATGGTGAATTTTCACCCCCATGTAATCTATGGGAGGGCTCTCATGGGTTTAGTGAACACTAATGGAGAAACATGGCAGCCCTGCAAGCCAATGTATAGCCATCGTAGGGAAGCCATGTCTGTGCACAGGAGATTGGAAAATCAACTGGGGCTGCTTAATTTCGCTGGATAGGATGTATGCTGAGAGTAAACTGTAGATTTTTTATGGCATTACCGGCATTACCACATAAAATCGACTATGGCTATGGGTCAAGAATGATGTCGCTTCTTGACTTACACCGTCAAGTTGATGGATATCTAAATTCATGAGGAAATAGAAGCTACCCTCTGGTAATTAGCTATTGAAAATGGCCATAGAAATAGTTGATTTTCCCATTAAAAATTAATGATGAAAATCGCGATTTTTCATAGCAAAAGGAGCTGGTACTGGTCCAGATCTTTCGATGGCCCTTGATCCATCCCTGGGTTGCAAGGCTAAAGCTGGTCAAGAAACCAGACGTGCTTCTGGGGATGCCTCCAGAGACGGTTGAGCCTTTGGAACCCTCCAAGGATGAGGCGCTGCAGTGCGACGACTTTGTTTTGATGGCTTCTGATAGTCAGACCTGTTACCCAAACATATTATAACTGGCTGGTGGTTTCAAACATTTATTTTATTTTCCATAGTATATGGGAATATATGGGATAATCCTTCCTATTGAATAATGTGTTTCAATATGATTAAAACCACCAATCAGATAGTCATATTAACCTTGCCTTTAGCAATCAAAAAGGTCACTTTATGCCTCAAAATGTCAAGGGTCAGAAGTATCACTGCGGCTTCTTTTGCCAGGGTATTCCCTACCACAGCAGTGGGCAATTGATGACAATTGGTGTCTTTTGCCTACATTCAGAAAGCCACTTATCCCATCTTGTAACGGCCAGCGGAAGGCCCCAGTTCGCTTTCCCACAGAGACCCCATGGGTCGGATGCCCAAGACCTATTGGCCCCGTTTCGACCTGTCAACTCAGTGGAAGGTGTCCTGGGATGTCTGGGTATGTTGAACAGGCTCGGCCAATGACATTGAATGATAAACCCTGGCATGTTCTGCCTATCGAAAGCCGTACTTTGTTTCTGATGATTCCTCAACTTAGCCATACTTGTTTGGAAGCTTTGCGAATAACATCCCATGTGATTTGATGTATTTTGACAAGAGATCTGTTTTGACAAGATCTCTCTTCGCTTGTTGTTACTTCATTTCAAATCCTGAGTTCGCGATTGCTTAAATATATGACTGGTTGGTGGTTTGGAACATTTTTTATTTTCCATCATATATGGGAACATCCTTCCCATTGACTTTCATATTTTTCAAGATGGTTGTTTTACCACCAACCAGATTATTATGAACCATACTTAACCATATATTAACCATATATTAACCATATGTTAACCATTTATTAACCATATATTAACCATATATCAACCATATATTAACCATATATTAACCATATATTAACCATATGTTATGGACTTTCAAGATTTCAGTCACGCTTTGGGTCCCCAGTTCTTTTTGCTTCGGCCGTTGACCCGAGGCCATTCGACTGGCAGAGTACCAAGCGATGCATCAGCAGTCGCTGGAGCGAATGAAGTCCATGAAGGCTGGGAACAGTTGGATAATAAACATGTATACTGTTACAATTATATTGTATACATATATGAAATTATATACAATTATCAAAGGAAGTTTAGGGGGAGAAACTTCCGTGTTACGGACTTTTAGAATGTCAGGGAAAGAGTTAGTCAAAGAAACAGTTAGTCAGGGAAAGAGTTAGTCAAAGAAAGAGTTAGTCAAAGAAACAGTTAGTCAGGGAAAGAGTTAGTCAAAGAAAGAGTTAGTGAGGGAAAGAGTTAGTCAAAGAAAGAGTTAGTGAGGGAAAGAGTTAGTCAAAGAAAGAGTTAGCAAAGAAACAGTTAGTGAGGGAAAGAGTTAGTCAAAGAAAGAGTTAGTCAAAGAAGTTACAGTTAGTCAGGGAAAGAGTTAGTCAAAGAAAGAGTTAGCCAGGGAAAGAGTTAGTCAAAGAAAGAGTTAGTCAAAGAAACAGTTAGTCAGGGAAAGAGTTAGTCAAAGAAAGAGTTAGTCAAAGAAAGAGTTAGTCAAGGAAAGAGTTAGTCAGGGAAAGAGTTAGTCAAAGAAAGAGTTAGTCAAAGAAAGAGT
>CAMXCT020006468.1:2500-14235 GCA_947184155.2 Cladocopium goreaui
GTGGCCAATGGCACGTTAAGCAGATGGGGTGATCCCTCCAATTGATACCATGTTTTTGGGGTACCCAACGACTTGACCGCTCGACCAATTTGGACAGCTCGACCCAAGATCCATAAAAAACGGATTCGACATAGAAATTGGTTCTGTTCTTGTGAATAGCACCCCCAAAATAGATAGGAAGAACGGAGACAACTGCAACTTTGCAACAGCTATATCCCCAATGTTGATTCTGGTGGAACCTACAAATTTTTACTGGTGAAACCATGATTTCTACTGCGAAGGAGTAGCACCCTCTGGTAAACAAACATGGCTATTGAAAATGGCCATAGAAATAGTTGATTTACCCATTAAAAATTGCGATTTTCCATAGTTTTTTGTATGTTTACCAGGCCGGGTAAAATCACACCACGCTTTTCTGCGTGGGGAGTTGCCAAAACAGCCCGGATCAGGTCTCCTGCGCCGCCGGCAGCGCAGCCGAGGGCCAATCGCCAACAATACAGTGATTGGGGGCAGTTGGGAAGCCCAGAAACCTGGTGGACAGCAATGGAGAACTTCAGCGGGGTATCGGTACATGTATATATATATATAGATAGATTAGTAATAATAATGTCAATAATAATGCTAATGATAAAAAAGATAATGATCACAATGATACTAACAACAATGACAATGATAATAATGTTGATAATAATGATACCAATTATAATATGTTGATTGCAGTGATTGTAATGACCTCAATCGTGGTCAATTCTACGCCACTGATCGAAACCCGGAGGATGATTTCACGAGCGATCGATCTGGGATTTTCCACCATGTAAAACATAGATTTTTTTTGGGGGAAAACATGTAACTACCATGTAAAAACTACCATGTTTTTACACCTGTCGTTTTCGGCGAAGTTGAGATATTTTTGAGACTTGCCTTATCGGTTTCGATCGCACGCTTTAAAAAACATCGCAGTGGCCAACTCTGGTCTCAAGATTGTCTACCAAACTTGACCCAATTTGGAAGTGAACCACCCCAAAACCGATGATGCCGTCTCTCAAACTTGAAGAATTGTCCAACAGACCTTCCGGCATGGAAGAACTAAAGGAAAATCAAATTTGGAGAAATCTTAGATGTCAGAACAAAGACGTGTCCATCCACATTGTGCTTCCTGGTCAATCTAATATTCCATGTTTTCGGGCAATCATTTGTTAGTAACTGAGACTGAGCAGTGTTCGAAACCGCTGTTGGTTGATGATTGTAGGCTTAATTTATGTCAACCCTGGATTAATAATCCCAAACGGCTGTCTAATTGGGTGGGGGGTACCATTTCAGTAAGAGATTATGACTATTGGCGAAGTACCCCCCCAATAAATAAACTATGGCAACTATCAATCCGGGGTTGACCCCTGAAACCTAGACTAAGTATGAAAATATTATCTAATAGTTTTTATAAAAGGGCATCTAATAAACTATGATGAAATTACCATTTCTCTTGGTGAAATCGCCCTTTCTATTGGTAAAATACCGCCACTTTGGATGGTGAAGCCGCGGAAAGCGCCAGAGGCTCTGGTCGCAGCTGCTGCAGCAAGGCTGGCGCTTGGAGGAAGTGGGCAAGCGACGCGACGCGCACGAGGGCCTGGAGTCAGATCCATTGGTTAATAGTTAATATTAATATCTAGTAATGTTAATGTTAATTGGTTAATAGTTCATGTTAATAGTTCATGTTAATAGTTAATGTTAATAGTTAATGTTAATATCTAGTAATGTTTAATCGATTATTAATGGTTAAAAACGTTAGTATTAGGAATGGTTAATAATTGATGGATATGAATGTTAACCAACTTTGGTAACCAACTAAGAATGGTGAATGATCAATGGATATGAATGATCAATGGTAATGGTTAATATCCAGTGGTTAATGATTATATAATGGTTATAAATTATACTGAGTTAATAATGGGTTAACTATGGTTAACTAATGGGTTAACAACCAACTATGGTGAATACTAGTAGTGGTTAATATCCATTGATTGTAGTTAATGTTGTCTAATATAGCCAACAACGGTTGATAATTATAAGCAAGACTTTCAATGGTTAACAACAAACTATGGTGAATATTGGTTGGTTAAGTATGGTGTAGTAGTAATATAAAATGATAACTATAGTATAACAGTACTGGCCAACTTTAGGGTTGCTTCATCCTTTTATGAGAAAATGATAGCCACAAGGGGCTAAATGGGTCACTTTACCTCGATATTTACCCAATTTATCGCCTACCTGTGGTGTTTGGAGCAACCGTGATATTAGTTGGCTACTATGGTTTAAAACCAGCAAATAGCCTTAATTGTCCATTAATTGCAATTAATATCCACCAGTAATGGCTAGTAATCAACTAAATTGTCAATACACATTAGTAATAGTTCATATCCATTACATAGTCGTACTTAGAATCTTATTGTAATCAATATATCCAAATAATAATAAGGGTTACTAATGTTGCCTAAGAGAACAAACCAATACTGGCTTTGAATGGACATATCAACCAGCAACAATGGGGATATAACAATGGGGTTCTGGTAAACCCAATGCCAGAAATCACCCCCTTAACCAACCATGACTGGGGTTCAATTTACATACCCAATGATAAACTCAAATTTTGGATGGTTTTACTAAAGTTATGGTTTATGATCCCAGTATTACCCTCTGGTAAACTAACATAACTATGGAAAATCACAATTTTTGATGGCTAAATCAATTATTTCTATGGCCATTTTCAATAGCAAACTGTTTGTTTACCAGAGGGTATCCCATTATTTTCTTAATATCGCATACTTTCTCCATGGTTTATGGCATAGGATTTCCCTTGTCGTCGAAGTGTTGGGGGGATGGTAACGGTTGGAGATGGGGACTTTCCTTGGGATGATAGGGAATTTACGGGACTTCATGGTTCTTATAGACCTAGTGAGGTTCAATAAGAGTGGAATATCCCAAGTTAACTAACCAAGGTGGATGGGTGACTTTATCCATCAACAATTTGGTGGATTCAATAAGTAAATGATGGAATTCATGGGGATTCATGGATTTTTCCAGCACAAGTGCAGATTTAAATCAAGAAACTCAGGGTTTTAACTTGATGAATGATGGTGATGTTGAGGTGATAGCTCAGTGGGATTTGACCATCAATAGTTTGCGGTGGCGGGACTTATCACTGGATAGTGGGATTAATTTACATATTAACTACTAGGGACCATTGCAAAAACAGCTGACATTATAGGAATTAAAAGACTGTGGGTATCAAATTTTAATTTGTGTGCTAAGTATCAATGATTAATTATGAACAGTGGGACTGGTTATGGGTATCGTGGGATTCATTTACATGTTAGTCATAATTACTAGGGAAATAGTGGGATATGTGTGGGAAATATAGTTTGACTATGTTTGACTTATGGATATAGTGGGACTTACCATCCCCCAACTAACAGATTAGACCTAGAGAATCTCCCATTTTTAGAGTAGTCTTGCAACCCCCGTCTCATGATATGCTCGAACTGTTGGGCATGGAAGTGATTAATTTCTAAATGGGATAGTTGGAATGAGGATAGGGTATGTGGTAAAATCCGAGAAGCCATTTCCAATTGAGGTTTATTCTATTTTATTATTGGGTAGACTCCTATTTGGGTGTCAAATGACCACCTTAAATGATTGGTTTTTATGGGATGGTACCATCTCTTATGTTCTGGATTTGTGTTTCCCATCTTTTTCCGGGCCCTAAAAAAAGGTATATCATGGGAGATTAAGTGGGATCTATATAACCATCAGTAATACACTCTGGTAAACGTTTACATAACTATGGAAAATCATCATGCTATCAATGGATAAATCAACTATTTCGACTGGGCCATTTTCAAGTTCGCAAACTGTTAGTCATTACCAGAGGGTAAGTATGGGATGATTGGCATTGGGGTTTAACTGGGATCCAACGGGATAATGGTGGCAATTGGGTGGAGAAATGGGATGTGGCACAATAGGTACCAAGCATCATACTACATACCATGTGGGATGGGACAACTATGGGAGAATCAAATTCATTACGGTATAACGAAAAGCTGGATCTTCTTGCAGGAGATCCAGGATACATCGGATTGAGACATGTGGGATGCCTCGATTCTGTTGATTGCAGATATGAGTATTACCCTCTGGTAACGACTAACAGTTTGCTATTGAAAATGGCCATAGAAATAGTTGATTTATCCATGAAAAATGATGATTTTCCGTAGTTATGTATATAAACGTTTACCAGAGGGTATTATATAAAGGATTATTGTTGGGGTAGGTTTGAGACATGGATTGATAATGGTGTGCAATGTGGGACTTCTTGGGGGTTTAATGGGATCAATTAAGAGACAATTGTGCATTTTTTATTGACAAGAAAACCCGACAACAACTCCAACTAATGGGAGGTTTAACAGAACAAAACAAACCAGGTATTTCAACAGAAAATTTTGGCTTTTGACCAACAGAAGTTGGGAGTTGAAACCGGAAAAAGTTCACTGTTGACCAAAGAAATCCAGCAGAATTTTCCGCACAAATCGGTGGCTGAGGTACTTCTTACCTCCCGGTGTTCAAAGGGGCCCGGGCAAGAAGAGTCGCAGGGGAACTTGGTGGGTCGGCTCTATGGCAACATCTCTGCAAACTTTCCAGGGATATCATGGAGATATTCATCAGCAAGTTCATGATGGATGGGGATGTACTAGTTGGCCATCTTTGGTCATTTCTTACATAGCTGTGGTATAGATGGCCCTGGAAATTTTGATGAATTGCCGGTAAAAACTGGTGAATTTCCATGGTAAACTGTCAAATTACCAGAAGGTATTTTATTTTTTTAGCGATATGGCTATTTTGGTTGGTGAGCAACCAAATTTGGCATCTGGAAATTGGACAGCGGAGATACACGCACGCAAGAAATGGGACACCTCCACTGGTTGTTTTCTGTACAGTACTATACCCCAAAGAAGGAACCCAGAATGACCCCAAATGGAAATCACATACATACATTATACATATATATATATATATATCACATACATAATGCATTATAACTATATATATATACATATATATATATATACATATACATACATACATACATACATACATACATACATACATACATACATACATACATACATACATACATACATACATACATACATACATACAATACATACCTACATACAATACATACATACATACGTACATACGTACATACGTACATACGTACATACGTACATACGTACATACGTACATACGTACATACCCCATGCAGGCAGGCATGCATGCATGCATGCATGCATGCATGCATGCATGCATCCATACATACATACATACATACATACATACATACATACATACATACATACATACATATACATACATACATACATACATACATACATACATACATACATACATACATACATACATACATACATATATACTACATATATATATATATTACATAATATATATCCAAAGAGTGATATATTGTCAATAAACCATGTTTTTTTTCCTTTGCGGGGAACATGTTTTCCTTGAGGCGTGGATTACTTCGACTCAAAGAAACAAGTCATCGAGCGCCCCGGCTTTTTGGGAGACCTTGGGATAGGAGTAGAGGACCCACTGAGATCTACTTGGGGCAGTTCCACCAAAGGTGGTGCAGCCATATGGCCTGGTCCCATATCCCAACTCATGCGGCTGCCATGTTTGTAACCTCTGCACCTCTGCTGGTAGTTGATACTGCTGGTTGATATTCACACTATTCACCCATGGGTGGATATTTGGGTACACAAAATGATCGACCACTCTGAAGTGGGGTGATTTGAGATCTCTTGGTAATCAGCTCCATGGCTAGACAATCCGCCATTTACTTCAATGGTTTTCCCAGCGAACTAAACCTCCGTAGAATGGATGACGTTCTTTCCCAGACATGTTGGAGACCAGAGGGTAGATTCAACTGGCTTGGAAGCAGAATTGCTAGCTTCTCAGTGGACTGATCCTCCAGATCAATGGTTGATACACTTGAGGGGTATGTCGCCACCAAACATGGGGTATGAAAAAATGGAGGGGAAACAACCCTCAAATTCAGTGGCTTGGCTTAGCCAGCCATATTGAAGCCCTAAGGTTGGACTTCTAAGTGATGTAGTCGAGTCCTTTCAGTAGCAAAACCTGGCTTTGTTTCAGGGGAGCCCATATTTTCCCAATGAACCATGAGACATGGGGAATCAATGGGGAAGATGGTTGGTTTTTTGGGGACTCATTACCCTCTGGTAAACGTTTACATAGCGAACTGGAAAATGGCCTAGTCAAAATAGTGGATTTACCCATTAAAAATGGTGATTTTCTATAGCTATGTTAGTTTACCAGAGGGTAAGCAAATTCAGCAAAATGTTGATACGTCTTTTTGACGTTTCTCTAAAAACCCTGTGACAATCTAACACTGATTGGTGGATGATTTTCATTCATCTAGCCACCGTACTTGGGGGTAGTTGGATCCCCATTACATCACCATTAAATCAAAGTAATTATATACTATCAAATCCCCTTAAACCAGCATTTTTCCTGGTTTTCAAGTACCGGAAGGGCAAGTTGCTTTACGTTGACAAGATTTACAGGTCACCATGGGTGTTTCAAAAAACGTCCACTGCCAAGGCATGTACAGAGGCGCCATGGGATTCCCGGGTTAGAGGTGCCAATGTTGTGCAATATACTATAGTATATGATATAGATACATGTAATATATAACATACATGTGAATGTATATATATATACACACTATAATGTACATAATTCTACATATCTTTTTTCAAATGCTTTGATTACGTGCATAGCTACGATATATATATACATACGTACATGTACTAGACTTCAAGTGATGGAGGTTTAGCGAATTCACAGCAGTGGTGAAACAGCCCTGAGAGAAACCCTGCAGTGCTCCAAGTCCTGTGAAGAGATTGGAACGTTGGATGGTTCATTTCCTGCAGTTGGGATCCGACTTGAACACCTTGAGATGGGAGATGATATGAGATGATATGAGATGATATGAGATGATATGAGATGATATGTACTCATCCGATCAGAGCTACCCTCTTTTTTGGGGAATTGGGGACCCCAGAACCTGACCAAAAAAAGCCTATCCTGAAGTGTAGATGGCCCAAAAATTGTGCGCTGATAAATCCCCATCAAAAATGCTGATTGTCCATGACAAATTGTTTTTTGGATTCCCAGAGGGTATCCACTCCACTCCAATCCAATCCAATCTACATACACATGCGTTTTACAAGAACAAACTGGACAGACTTGGTGGTTTCAAATCTAGCCCTATTCGCCCTTTTCCAATCCAATCGAACTCCAATCCATGCCTTTTTTGAGGTTGGGTATTTCCGTGCGGTCGCCTGGTGGGGCAACTGGAAGTGCCCTAGTCCCCTGTTTTCATGGTGGTTTTCATGGGGAAAAGCCGTAAAAAAAAATCACAGGAAAGCCATGTTGAAAAATGCATTAATTATAAATGGAGGCTTGCAATGGGAAAATCATCTATAGTTGGGGGGAGTTTCCATTGCCATGTTTAAGGAAACTGAAGGGTAATCGATAGGGAAACTCCGAGTGCCGAATGCTTCGGAACTCTGGACTCAGTTCTTTTTTCCGTCGGCATAGTCGATGTCCGGATGACGAGCATTGCAGCATGGCTTTGATTCTGGCATTCCTAGATCAATATTCTTTCTTGTAACAAATGTAAATATCCAAATATACAAGAGATATTTTACAGCAGCATGGCTTTTGCGAAGTGGTCTTGAGTTGAAATTGGATGATGTTCAATGATGTTCCATGAAACATGTTCAAAAAGGCTGTGGTTCCCAGGGCCGAAACAACAACTACTGACTGACCCAGTGCCACTCAGATTTGATGGTGGACCACTTTCATCAGATTGGGGGGAAACTTGACCCTTCAAAGCCATGGGTACTTAAATCCCTTAGTCTTTTGGTATCAATGGGATTATCTACTGACCAGCTGAGAATTTACTTTTTTGCAGGGTATCTAAGATTGGCCAGAGTCAAAACACGTAAAAACTTTGCTTTCTTCCCCCAGGTGCTAAATGTAGGTTTCCTGAAATAGGGGTATACCCCCAAATCATCAATTTTAGTAGGATTTTCCATTATAAACCATCCATTTTGGAGTATCTCCATGTATGGAAAGCCCCAAATTTGGACCCACTGCGATGTCTTTTGACCAGGATTTCAAGGGGCACGATTTCCTGGCGGCAGCGCGGTGTGCACGGTTTTTGAACATTTGGTCATATGTGGTAAAGCCAATAATTTCACCATCCAAAATTGGGGGTTAACATGAACTTGGATATGTATATATATATATATAACCTTTCTTTTAGGATGATGTGAAATGACTTCCAGTCATGGTGGGTGAAAATGGGATGCCCTCTGTCCCAAGCCACCAAGCGTGATTCTTCCGGGATCATCTAGGCTTTGATATCCCGATCAGTCAACCTCATAGGTAGCTCAAGATGTTTGCCATCAAGAATCCGGGATTTTTTCCACCGTCAAAACACAAGGGTTCGAACATCAAAAAATGGCCGAACCATCAATTTTTTTCGGGATACTGACTCAATTGACCAACAAAACCATGGGATAAGACAAATGTGTCTTGTCTGAAAATGTGGTACCCGTGGTACCACCGAATTTGATAAGCAATCATGAGTCTCCATTTCTTCATGGGGTAATTTCATGGGTATCCCCATTTTCAAAAGCACTCAATATCACGTTGTTAGTAATATTTATTGCCACTTAAATAATGCTCATTTATTCCATCATTTACTAGTTAAGCCCTAGTTACATGTAAGATTTCCCTCTAACATATCCCCATTCATTGCTGTTAAACTCCCCATGTTGGTGAAATCAATATATATATATATATATATATATAATATGATATAATATAATATAATATAATATATATATATAATATAATATAATATAATATAATATAATATATATAATATAATATAATATAATATAATATAATATAATATAACATAATATAAATATAAAATAATATAATATAATATAATATAATATAATATATATATAATGTAATATAATATAATATAATATAATATAATATATATTATATATAATATATATATAATATAATATATAATATATAATATAATATATATAATATAATATAATATAATATAATATAATATATATTATATATAATATATATATAATATATATAATATATATATAATATAATATATAATATAATATAATATAAAAATAGAATATAGCTATATTTAATATAATATATATATATATGTATTATGGTATATATATAATATATATAATATACATATATATATATATGTATATAATGGTTGGTTATACATTCCCTGGATTTGCTGAAGATGACTTTTTCCAATTTTTCCCATACGTTCATCCACCATTTGGTGAATCTACTAGGTTTATTTCATATTTTTTTCATATTTTTTGCGACTAATCCCATCAAACATCCTCCATTTACAGATTTTCCCAGCTAAAAACCTTCACTATTTTGGGGATTCCCCACTTGACTGGCCATCTTGGTGACATCCTCCATTCTTCCCGCCCAAAGGTGCCGGCGCTGAAGTCGCCGTCTGGAAAGGGAGCCATGAAGAGGCCTGCGAGCAAAAGATGGTGATGCGCTGGGGTGGGAGGTTAGAATTCTCATCCAAACATGTTTTTTTTAAACCATCAAACGCATCAAAAAATTGGTTTTAACCATTGAACAATGCCATGAAAAATGGATGTTTAACTGTTTAACCATCCACAACACTGGTGAAAATCCTGTCATCCCAGCAATTTTTGGGCTGATTTACCATGAAAAAAAGTGGTTTCACCATGACAATGGGGCTTTGATATGATAAATAGTCTTCAAACATGCCCTGCCTTTTTTCATAGATCCAATACTTAACCAGGGGCTCTGGGTCATGCTGGGGCATGGGGGGATCCCAAGCCATCATCGAAGTGGTTATTCATTTTGGGGAAAGGATTGGCAATACTTCATGAGGTCCCCCAAGTTTCAGAAAACACCCCCTCTGCTTGGGAATCTTTTTTCAGTTCCTGGTCATTCATTGGGGACGGTCGGCTTCTGAAAATCTTCACCCGAGATTTTGATGGTTGGGAACCTCATTTTCCCCATGGTTTTTATTAGGCTACCTCCTCATTGTCGACAAACCTAGACGAGGAAGATAACTGGTGGCTGTGTTATGACTTATGCAACTTATGCCTGTTTTTTTTTCTTCCCCCATTTTCAAGCCCCTTTAGTGTTGGGCCTTTGTCCGTATGGTCGAAGGGGGTGATATGTCGGCGTTGGAGAGGCTTTCCTTGCAAGATGATCCTGGTGCTTGCTACAAATCTTCGAGTTATGTACACATGTGATTGTAAATGGTCACAAACAAGAACTACCAGACAAAGTGGGTAAAGTTACGGTAAAGTGCTGGCATTTTTTTGGATTCCATGTGGATGTGGGTCAAAATGGAAGACCTAGGGGACCACAGATGTTAGTCTAGTTTAGTATTAACCATCCAATTATTGGGGTACCTAATTTTGACCCATACCCATGTGAATTTAGACCATGGTTGTCAGTGACATAAATCCAGCCTTTCATCCTCACCATTATTCATTCCTGGATGTAGTGGGTGACAGGTTCCTTCCTGGGGTATTTCCCATCCCTAAAAAGGTGGGTTTCAATATGGCTATGGTTCAATACCTATGAAAATACCATTTTTAGTGGGATGAACATCCATTTTAACCCAGCTATTTTGATGTGAACAGAAGGGGTACTATTGGTTTTGACACACTGCCATATGAATTTTGTCGAATTTTGAATGATGTGAGTCTACCCTTATGTTAGGAAATATATTCAGCCACATGGATAGTCGCTGCCATGGCTCCCACTGGCGCAGCTACCAGGCGCAATGGAATTGGGCGAATGGTCTGGTAGGGGAAAGGCACACATGAATATCATGAATTAATTTGACATTGCTATGGAACGTAGTCCATTTTATAGATGATTTACCCATTATAGGTAAGAATGGGCTATGTGGGCCTACGAACAGGTTCTGCATTATAATAAACTATGGTAACTTCATTAGCCATTTGCCCAGAACTAGGAGGATAATCACCATCAACTATGGATCATCACCATTTATTGCTATGGATTATCGAATAGATGATTATCATCATCATATTGTCATATTTACCGGTGGGTACCCATCATTTATATTATAGATGATTATCACCATTTATAATAACTATGGAAAATCACAATTTTTCATGGGAAAATTCACATTTAGTTCGTGGTGATTATCCATAGCAAACTGTTAAACGACCACAGGGTAGCCACCTGACGCAGGGACTGGAAGATGGATGAATTCTTGAGATCCAGGAAATCATCGACTGAACATAGCCAGACCGGTGCTTGTGAATAAATCAAAAGTTCAATGGAGAAAACTGTTGAAACCAGGTGTATCCAGGTATATTATATATATGTATAGGCTCGTCCCAGGTCCTGGAACTACATACGATGGGGTGGGGGGATGGGGTGGGATGTTAACGTTCATGTGAACTTGCAGAAGCAGTTGATGCTAAGCACACGCGGGGTGGGGTGGGATGTTAACGTTCATGTGAACTTGCAGA
>CAMXCT020006468.1:14335-89335 GCA_947184155.2 Cladocopium goreaui
GGGTCAGGAGGAAAACAGAGTGGAATTGTCCAAAGACATGGGGACTTAGCTGGCCAAAATGGAGCTTCTAACCAACAAAGGGGGGCTTGACCAGCAACGAAAAGGGATTCAGTTCGTTGAAGCCATTTGGGGTGAAAATTCTCCACGTGAAAGCCTGGGTTGGGAACCCTTGGTGTGCTGAAACACCACCCTTTTTGGGCTGCGGTTTGACAAATAAATGGATTATACAACCGGAGTTATAGGAGTTAAATCCCAACTTATGGGGTTTATGACTTAGTTATAACCAAAGTGAAAAACGAGGGTAAACTCACATAGATGTGGACGCCATGGCCCATTGAGGGATGAATTACCTATAAAAATGGCGATGTTCCACATCTTTTCGCATGTTTAACTTAAACCCAGGGTACCTATGAATAGGAAACCCAACTGGCACCCCCTAGTAGGTTATATATATATATACATATTACATATATATATATACATATTACATACATATATATATATATATCATACATATCCATATTACCGCGTTGTATCCCATAAAATCCTCAAAAGAACTTTGTTGGTGAAAAAACACCATATTTGCGGCTGTGTTACACCATGAAATCCAAGGCTTATAGCAGATGCTCAGCAGATCCTCATTATGTTTGTTGATCAAATCACCAGCAAAAGTCCCATAGAAAAAAACCATTTTTGTTGGTGAAATCCTATTAAATCCACCATGAAAAACCATCATCAAACCCAATCAAATTCCATAAAACCACCATTTTTGGTTGGTTAGGTCCTATTAAACCATCATTAATCCATCATTTTCGTTGGTTAAATCACCATGAAATCACCTCATTACGCACCTAGCACCTGGCTTCTTCCCGGTGCAGGAGCAGTGGTGTTTTGCTCCGCCTGTGGCAGCCGTGCGGGGCACAAGATGCAGCCAGGGGCGCCTGGATTCAGCATCAGACAATGATGATTTACAAGGTGGTGCCCCCCAGTTATAAGTTGGTTTATAATCCCATGAAAACTATAGATATATCACCTACAAAAACCATAGTTATTGGAGTTATGTTCACCAACTTAGCTATCTAGGGGGCACCACCTTGTACCCAACGTTTGAACGGGGCTGTGACCGGCAAAGATGGGGATTTCGCAAAAATGTTTGATGGGGATAGTGTCTGACAATGGGAATAGTGGGGATTGTAGTGGTTGTGGCTATTAATCATAATAATATCTCGATGATGATCCCCATTTGAATGGTATGTTTCAGGTTGAAGCCAGCAACCTGCAAGAATAAACTAACATAGCCATGGAAAATCCAAAATTTTTATAGGCAAATCTTTATTTTTATCATCTAGAAATGGTTCATTTTCCGTAGCTATGTTAAATAACCAGTGAATATCAACACATTTAGCATTTGTGGTGTTACAATGGTTTTAATAGTGGGTGAGTAATTGATGGTTAAAATGGTAGGCATATCGATTAATAATTCAGTATATAGTTGGGCGTGAACATTTACACGGGACCGCACATGTATGAACCATCTAATTTTACGGTGGAACTTTAACACATACTTGCATGATATAGCCTACGTTATCCAATGTTGCTACTGGAGGCGTTGGCAACCTCAAGCAATTGCAGCTTTATTCCTAGGTTTCCACCATTAATCCTTACCACTGGGTGGATCCATTTTGGGTCCCAGCTGTGCCTGCAACCATCTGCAACTTGTGGTGAACTATGATTGGGGCGACCAAAACTGCCGCAATTCCTTTCTCCTTCATATCAGATGCCCGAGAAAAGCATTGGATCTGTTTCTTGGTCTCAGATGGAATAGAGTTTGCCTCACAAACATCCCGCGTGTGGCCCCCCAAAATGACGAATACTTCCAAGACTACATCTCACCTGGATTCTCGGGTGGCTCGGGTGTTTGATTTTCACTTACCCTCTGGTAAACGTTTACATAACTGATGGGCAAATCATCATGCTATGGGAAAATCCACTATTTCAATTTGCCATCATTAATAACCATCATTAATTGAAATATCCATCATTAACTATCATTAACCACCAGTAACTATTAATGGCCATAATGATGGTTAATGATGGTTTTCCAGTTATGAACCATCATCAACCACCACTAACCATCCAGCTTCACAGAAGTGTCCTGTGAAAATTCTCTCCAACGACGATGGGGAAACCTCTGAGCCACCCAGCCGTTGTGACTTCCGGTCAGGGCAGATCCAGGGCCGGAAGGGGACAGGAGATGCCTCAAAATGGGGATGGGTCAAAACCCTGGTACCCCTAGTGAACCCCAAGTCATAGCTGGGATTTATGGATGTTCATCCCACTAAAAATGGTATTAATAGGTATTGACCCATACCCAAATGGCAGTTTTTTTTTCGGTGAAACCTGGATGAAGCGTGAAATTTTAAGGGACAGCCTATTCTCAATATTTAATGTTCTCCATTAAATATTGATAAATGTCCATCAAATAACATTCAACTAGTTGATGAACTATCAAGCCCAAAGGTTTGGCTCTTCAAGTCCTCGTGACCGCACATCGCAGCTCCAGCGGTGTGCGCATTGTTAGGATGAACATCCATTTACCAGCTATTTTTGGTTCGTTCACCAGGGGTACATGCTTTTGATGCTTGAGAAACCCATGCCCATATGATATATAATATACAGTATACATTATACATACCCTCTGGTAAACTAACACAACTATGGAAAATCACCATTTTGGAAAATCACCATTTTCAATGGGTATATACATCCACTATAAATGGCTATTTTCAATAGCTATGTTAGTCATTACCAGAGGGTACATCTGCACACATTAATAGTCAAAGCTACAAGATCTGGGCCTGTCAGACTGCCCTGGTTGGAATCCTAAGAGGCCCTGCTTCGCAGCACAACTCAGCAAATCGCGGCAAGACTGAAGACCTATGGAACCACCATGGTTGATATTTGACCATCAGAAAACTTTGGGCATCCCCAGTGTTCCCCATTCGAATGACTATTAAATAAGGTATCCCCGACTTTGAACAACCTATATAAATGCATGTAAAATTGGTCATATATCCCATTGTATCCGCAGTACATCCCCATTACATCCCCATCGTATGTGCTTGCGCATTTGGACTTTGCCTCACATGCTGCTGTTCTCTACGTGAAGTGCAGCTGCAGGCCCTTTTTGGGATCCCAAGGGCAAGTTGGTGATTGAAGCGGGAAAAATCAGCTTGGAGCCGTCAATCAATTTGCGTTTTAACTATGTATTAAACCTCATCTTCTGCTGGCACCATAGATACTGATTTGTGGGGATTGAAGTATCAAAATACATCCTTCAGCAGAAACAATGGTTGGGGGTCAAACACTTAAATCCCAAGACTGTGCAACAATCAACCAACAAACATAAAATCAACAAACATGTGGATTGATGCAAGGATATGCTTCCGCTTGTGGGTTTCAGAGCTCAATGAAATGAGAGGTGCATTATGATCATCCTACTTCATCTTTTCGTTTCTCAACACCTCCTGGTTTTTTCCCTAACGATTTTCCCGTCGGCTACCATCGATGGGTTTCCCAGGTGGCTTCAACCTCTGTTTTTGACGGGTATTTTCGGTTGATGGTGGCTTCAAACCCCTGAGGCCTGTTGTGGTAAAAGAAGAGATTCCAACCCAGGAGGACCCAAACCACCCATTTTTCGAGCGGGTAGATCCCCAATTATTGTCAAATCCAGGTTGCTGTTACTGGTAAAACACCACCTTTTCTGGGTGCTAAAACTGAATAAATCCCAGTTTTTGAAGAGAACCCGACTAGGGCCTAGGGTAAGTCTGAAATTTTTGGTCTGAAAACAGAGTAGCCCCAAATTTGGTGGTTAATCATTGTTCTGCACCCTTGAAATTGCAATTTCAAGTTATTTTTCAGGCACGCCAAAATCTCATATCAAGTTGGTTAGATATCCCCACTATATCCCTCTGTTTATTGGCAAAATCCCTATTTCGGTTGGTTAATTTCCCCATTGTTCGTTTATGACTTCCTGAGTTTCTTCGCTGTCGAAAGGTAGGGATGAGATGCACGGCGGCAATTTGGGCTATGGAGGAAGTGGCTTGGCCCTGATGCACGGGAAAATCACCAACTACAGGATTACTCAGGATGTCGATAGCGATAGCGTTCAGTTGGTTTATAAGTGGCTGAATTCAATGGTTTATGGTAGATATACCCTCTGGTTATTTCACATAGCCATAGGAAATTGCCCAGTTATAGATGATTTACCTATTAAAAAACGGTGATTTTCCATGGCTATGTTAAATAACCAGATGGTAACTATAGTTAATGGATGTTAATGGGTTTTAAATCAACTTTGTTTGACTATAGCTAAGCTAGGTTTGTTTAAGGTGATGTTTTATTTTCCCAATGGAACATCCACCATGACTGTGGAATCGATTAAGTGAAGCAAATCCAAAATAACCATTGATGAGTACAAACCACTGGTTGATAGGCATTAATAACCATCAATGAGTACTATGGTTATTAACTATAGGTATCAATAGGGATCTATAACCATGAGTATTCATTTTTATAGCTATCCCTATTGATAGGCTATAGGCTATACCCATCAATAGGGATCTGAAATTCAGTTGACGATCACCATCAACTGATTGGGATTCAATGGGATTTAGTGAGGATATTTCATGGGATATATCACCTACCAATCATCACATGTTCAAAACTCGTGTTGGTTGAGGGTTTGTTAGGGGGCTACTATTATCCAATACATTTGGGATTATCAGAACCCATAAACTTGGAATCCCTATGAAAACCAATCAACGAAAAGTAATAACCGAGGCTTTTGAACACTGCTCGAAAAATGGGGACTTGGATGCTACATAGGAGATTGGTTAATAGGAGATTTATATATTGGTTAATAACCATTATACATTGGCTATAACCAACTAAAAATAACCAATCATGTAGGCACCATGGTGATCTAATAGGAGATTTTTCAAATCAACACGCTGTGCCAAAAAATTGGTATTTCATGGGCGAGATATGCGAACCATGGTGAGATGAAACAATCATCTCTAATATTGGGGTTTCGCCATCAATTACTGGGTAAATTTCATCACGACCTCATCACGACCGAGCCCGTCGTTCCCAAAAGAGCCCGATTGAATCATAGTTTTTATAGGGGAATCATCCCCATAGCTGGCCGAACTATTCAGGTGAACGTGAAATATGATTAAATTTTCCCAGATATATGAATCTGGGTGTTTTTTTCAGCGCCAAAATGGCATTTTGGGCTGGCAATTCTGTGATATTTTTTGGGATATGACAGCTGATATGGTTGATGGAGGTTCTAACCCTCCATTTTAAAAGGATGAACATGATGATTGCGGGAAATTCCACCTTTGATAGATGCTTTGCCAGTTAGCCACCAAAGATTTTCCACCGTTCGACCGAAATCCACTGGACGAGGAACCCGGGGGGTTTCCCCCCAGTTACGTGAGATATTTCTAGCAGGCGATCAATCACATGCCAGGGTAAGAATACCTCAATTAACTTTGGTTGATATCACTGGGGTATTATGCTCATCTAGATATATTGACTTTTTTTAGAGGTTTAAGAGAAAGAAATACCTCGGGAAAATCCAGGGTGTGTAAGTTGACTGTTTAAGTCCGTTTCTGCCTGAGGTGGACACGCCCTGTGCGGGCCCCACTTAGTAAAAGGGTCAAAAACCACCAGTTATATTCTGTGGAATATAAACCACTTACGATTCGTGGGGAAATCGATTGGAGATGGGTCAAAACCTATGAAATTACCACATGACTAGAGGAATACCCTCTGGTAATTTAACATAGCGAACTGGAAAATCACCAGTTTTTATGGGAAAATCCACTATTTCTATGGCCATTTTCAATAGCTATGTTAGTCATGACCAGAGGAATAAGCATCCATTCGTCCCAGCTATGCCTGGCAACGATGTCCGAGGCTCTGGTGATGGAACCTCCAGGCAGGTGGTGACCGTTTCTCGGACGTTGAAGAAGTTGAACTAGCCAAACGGGTAGTAGCGGTTAATGATGGTTAATGGTGGTTAATAAGTGTTAATCATTTGGGGGTTGAACTAGAGAAAACATGGCTTCTTCTGGTCATACCCTCTGGTAAACAAACAGTTTGCGAACTTGAAAATTGCCCAATTATAGTGGATTTACGCATTAATAGCATGGTGATTTTCCATAGTTATGTTAACATTTACCAGAGGGTACCCTGGTTGATTTACGAACTTAGGTAGCGAATACTACCTAATTTACTGGGGATGATGATCACCCATAGGGAAAGCGTTTTCAACCAACTAGTATAATGAGATGGTACCCTCTGGCAACTTAACATAGCCATGGAAAATGGCCCATAGAAATAGATGGTTTACCTATTAATAGCATGGTGATTTTCCATGGCCATGTTAGTCATAACCAGAGGGTATAGGGTGTTAAAGTTTAAATACCTGGGGAATCAGAGATTTTGGTCTATTTCTGTGTCGTTAACCATCCAAATATGGGGGTACACAAGAAATTGACCCATACCCAAATGATGAATATGATGGGCTTGTGGGATATCAGCAACAATGAAAACGCATGGCTGTCAAGAAACACCTCTGGGGTTATGCCACAAGCACTTTCGGGGCACTGGTGAAGGATAACAGTCGGGGAAACCCAGTGCTTGAGTTCGCTGATTTGATCCATATTGGGTTGATACATACCCTCTGGTCATGACTAACATAGCTATTGAACATGGCCCAGTCGAAATAGTGGATTTTCCCATTAATAGCATGGTGATTTTCCATAGTTATGTAAACATTTACCAGAGGGTAATATATATTGTTAAGCAGTATTTTGGGGCTTCAGAAACAAGTAGAGACTTGGCGATGTGAATATGTAACTGTCCTAGCGGTGCACTTGTAGCCACAGCTCATATCTTCACCTCAATTTGCAAGTGTTATATCGCAATAAAAGGGTTACCATCTGGTTATTTAACATAGCCATGGAAAATCCCTTATAAATGGATGTTTTAATGGGAACATCATCTATAAATGGGCCATTTTCCATGGCCATGTTAAATAACCAGAGGGTAAACCAGAACCAGTTCAATGCTCAGTTGTTGGTTTCCAACATCATTCAAACGCCACAATGAAATTGGGTAATGTCAACCGCGGATTTTTAAAACCCTGGGAGATTAATTGGGATGTGCGCCCTGAATACTGATAATTTACTAAAATGACACCCTCAATACAACAGCCCAGGGATTTATTGATCTGGGGTTGACATCGTGTAGAATCTATACTAATTGGTCATTCAAACACCATAATCAAGCCGAATGGAGTGTCTCTCGCTCTCTCACTTTCTTTCTCTCTCTCTCTCTATGTATATAATTATATATATATATAGTAACCCAATAAATGATAGAAACGTGATTTGTCAATATCTTAGGATTTTACCTCTCCATTTTGCCCTTAATATATATATATATATACTATGTAGTCCATATTGTTGGTTGAGCCGGTTTAACCTCCGTGGAAAGCCATCTGTCTCCAGCAAGGTTAAGGCCTTGCGGGAGGACCGAAAACCCAACGGGGTTTTACGGGGAGCGATTTGGAGCTAGCAAGGGTTTCGTTCAACCACATGATAGTCTGATAGAGAGAGTTTAAATATGTTTAAATATGAGACAAGGGTGACACATCATAATTTCATATGATTTCTCTGTATCTGAAAGTATCTAACCTGGCAACCTGGCAAGGGAGAATTCTCACGTCTTAGAGCCACAGCTCAGAAACGAGTGGAGTGGCCCTGTGGCTCCTGGAAATCTGGGCAAAAAAAGGTTCCTGTGAAAGAGAAGTAGTATGACTATCACTACTGTAAGAATGGTTAAGAATAGTTAAGAATGGTTACTTGTGATATATTTAGAATGATGTATAGTGATGAATAGTGGTCAACTTGTGGTTACCTGATGGCAATAAAAAATTGCAATTGGAAATCCAAAACTAAATGGATGTTTATAATGGGACAATCATCTATAAATGTCTTTGATTACCGGAGGATATTATGGATGATTTAATGTTAATCCCATCAATTTTGGATGATTTGATCGTGGACGATTATACTGTAATTTTTTGGATGATTCAGAATTATGATGGCTCATTGAGGGCACACTATTCCTTAGTCAGCCTTAGTCCAAGTGTCAAGCCTTTGGGTCATTTGCCCTGGGTCATTTCCTTGAGATTTTGGTGAGGGATGTCGCGAGTTTGCTCTTCACCCAGGGTCCGGGATTTTTGATCAGAAATGATTCGTAACTGGATCTTCCTGAAGTCATGGGGGTACCCCAAATCATCCAGTCGTCGTGGATGATGACTTACTATTGAAACCCATAGTGACTTTAAGAACTCCCCGGGATAACTTGGTATATGGCAGAAGATACGTCCTAAGCAAACATTCAACAGCAGACTGTTCGGCACACTTAGGTACCTAAAGTAGAGGTACTGTACCCTGAAACATTATCTTGCGAGGATATTCCCTTACATAGGCCTTACACATGTTAGGTACCGCAAATTTAGGCTCCTGAAAATTCCTTGAAATTGTTTTGCTGTTTAAACTCAACTTAAACTCAACTTTTCACGTCGCTTCAAAAGGTGGTTAGTAGTTTTTCTGGGCATTTTCTTATTTCCACAATCCAACGACCTCACGTCGCCGTTACGTTTTTACGTCAGAAATGATGGTCAGCAGAAAACATCACTGTTCTCCCGAACCCTGGAATCATGGTGTTTATAGGGAAATCATCGCCACATGGCCGAACTATTCAGCTTAGTGAAAGATTTAAATTATTTACCCAGAGATATTTGACTAATGGTGATTAATGGTGATTAATGTTGGTTAATGATGCTGATTAATGGTGATTAATGGTGATTAATGGTGAATTATTGTACTCCCAGATTTTTACGTGGCTTACCACCAATCTTGATACTCCCTGGTTGTTGTGGTGAACTCCCTTACTGCCAATGTTTTCTAGAGGACAGCATTTTCATTTCCGTTGACTCATTTTTTCACTGGTTGCTGCTCAAATCCCAATTATTTGGTATTTATCATCCCTAGAATGACTACCCTCTGGTAAATAAACATAGACCCTGAAAATAACCAATTGTTAATGGAAACTAATCTTCCAAGTCCTATTTGCCAGGGTCTATGTTAATTTACCAGAGGGTACTTTCTCGTACGTTGGTTAGTGAATCATAGAATTTTGGCCGGATTGGGTATCAATTCCTATTAATATGTATTGGTTCACATCCCATTTGTTGTTGGTAAGATCCACATCTTTGTAGGTTATCATGATTTTAAGTGGTCATTAGCTACTCCTTCGGATTGATGTGGGTATGTTGGCCAGATTGTTGTATCAAATCCCCGGCTGGTCAAAATCCAATTTTCAGCTGGCCCGCTGGCACAAAAATCCATGATATTTGTTGCCTAAATTCAAATTTTCGACCAGTGACATATTAGAGGGATTACCAGATTGGTGAATCCAAATGAAGTGCTGAAATTGGTTATAAATGATATCTATGACACATTCGCCAAAAAAACCTTGTACTTGTAGTCATCATAGTCATCCCCAAAAGAGATAGGTTACCGTGTTTCCAGGATCTTATAGATGACATTTGAGCGTAAAAAATGTCCAAACGTCCGCAAGTCAAAGAGGGATGGTATGATGGTGATGGGAGTATTATCTCAGGATATGGATTGGGCATTTTGATGTTATTTTGGGATGGCTTTCTGGGGAGGTGTTTCATGTGGGGGATGGGATTCTCACCAAAAAACACCAGCAGAATCGGTTTTTGAAAAACCCCTTAATTCCTTGATGCGGAAAAATCCCTTAATTTGATAGTTAAATCCCTAGATACCTTGATTTGATAGTTAAATCCTAAATTTGATAGTATCTGATAGTGATATCATGTTACATAAGTCCCCAAAAAATTGATGCCCAACATTGATAGTTCAATCTCTAGATTTTTATTTTTGTTCACTTCCCGTTTTCATCCTTGGTTAAATCTCAGGATATCCGGAATTGGATGGTGAAATCCCTACTGGAATTTCATAATCCCAACTGACGAAGTCCATCATTTTTCAGAGGGGTAGGGTGAAAAAACCACCAACCAGATATCCATTAAAATTCCCCGTATGTTTTCCCATATTTTTCCAGGTGGATTTATCCCAAGTTTATCCCAAGTATCATGGAATATGATGAAACAGTATGAATCAGTATGAACCATTCAGTCCATAGATTCGTTAGATTTCAGCCCCAGTCGCTAGATTTGATGCCGATGCATTTTTTTGGATATGACGACTGGGTAGGACCAACTCCAGTTCTCCAGTGGCCATCTTCCATGGAATGTCTTGGGCTTGGCGCAGCCACCCACGCTCTGGGGAGCGAGCAAGGCCCCTCCGGCTCCGGGGGAGTTTGGAACGGTGAACTGGGAATTTTCACCGACAATTTATGGGGATTGAAGCAGCAAAAAATGGGGATTGGGCTGGCGAAAATGGGGATTTGAACCCACTAAAAAATTGTGGATCACCAAATAAGAATGGGGTTTGAATCAACACAAATTGGGGTTTGACAGAGGATTTTAAGCAAAGACAATTGGGGGTTATCATCTGGTCGTTGAACATAGACGTGACCCATGAGTTTCATCGGCAAATCATCGAAGTAAATGGGAAAACATGCCAATGACTCAAGCAACTAAAAGTGGGGAATTGGAGCAACAAAAAACTGTGGAGAAACCAGAACAACTTGGGATTAAGCCAAGACAACTTGGGGTTTACAGGTGGAAAACCAGCAATAAATGGAGTTTACTTTATTGCACAGGGGGATTTTCCGGGAGATCGACAAATCAAACATGGGGGTATAAACCAGGAATCATGGGAACATATAGGGATATTCATCAGTAATGTATTTTTTGCCCAACAGCCAGGAACACTGGAAATCATCCAACGTGGCAAGTCTTATTATGGGGAAATCAATTGTCTCAACCATGAGATTTTTCAGGCTTTTCCCAACATTTTTCCGACACGCCTGGTGAAATGTTGTGGATTTTGCGTGCTTTCAACCATCAAGAATATGGATTGAAATCACATGATTAAACTGTCAATCATGGCCTGGGGGGGTTGGGCTTGTTGAGGGCCAGCCCGCTGGGTGACATCGTTTGAGATGGAGAAGTAACAGACGGGCTAAACAATCTGACCGGTTCTTGGCCGATATGGGACGGGTGTGACTGACCCTTGTCCTTGTTTTTTGTAGAGTCTCGGAGGATGAATTTTTTGAGATAACACGTAGATGTCCAACAATGGCGTAGAAACAGCGAAGATGTGGTGTAACATTGTACAGCCAGCAATAACTCATTCCCTGCAATCATGGGCCTTCTCGCTGTAGATATACGTTTGACATTGACTTATTCTCCAATGAACTCCTAGTTGCCTGCTGTCATGTTTCTGGAGCAAATTTCAATAAACATTGTAGGTGACATTCCCACCTTGTCCGGTGAAGTTTCGACGCCAAGTTGCAGCCATATGCCGTTTCCGAGTCGGTGAAGAGATTGGGAGACCCCCAAAGATGGCCAAAAAATCGGGGCAGAGTGCGGTTGATTTCAACACCCCCAAAATATGGCTTTTTGGTGCATGGAAAAAGGCCTTCTGAAAGTGTGGAAAGTCAGATTTCACCCTGCCCTTTTTGGCACATTTCGAAACCACAGGATTTTTTGGGGTTTTCTTCGCAGGCGGAGACCTCTGCCACACTGCAATGGAAGCTCCACATTTGCTCTGCAAAGAGTCGCTCGTTGCGAAGAGGATTTTGGGAGAGATTCGCTATAAAACCCCCCGAAGGATCATGTAGCACAAATGGCAGGAAGCAACAGAAGTTTGCAGCCAACAAGAAGTAGGATTTCGACTTAATCGCTTCCCTCATTCCTATTAAACACACCCTACATCCACCATGGTTTCTGCACCAACCTCAGGATCCAAGATGGTACGCCAGACCTGGTGAAGGGTCGGTTTTTTGCAGTTGCATTTCTTTGCCACGAAAGTAAGTCCCAAAAAGATAGACATGACATGTATCACTATTTTGCTCCAATTTGATTTGTCTATCCTTTTCGGTGATTTCTATACAATATCTACAACGCAGCTAAACTCATCTTGGGCATATGCGGTTGGCCATGGGGAAGTTTGCGGATGGCAATTGCACTGTGGATGGGGAAAGCGGGCCGTCCTGGCATATGAAGGGTTTCTTTACTAGCGGGGGATCCTCAAGTCAGCATGGTTGTTTGAATACAAAGTCATGGTCATCCATGACTTGGATTTGGGGGTACTCTCATGGATTGGAAACCCCCATACGAGTACGTTATGAATTTTTATTATCCGCTCAGCCCGCGGTTGCGGGCTGTTTCCAAATCACTCTGCAAAATGCGACCTCGCAACGACCTCATCAAATACGATGGTTCGTATGGGGAATTGTACCCAAAATGCCCTTAAATCTGGCTTCGCATTTATTACCAACTGGTAATTTGGATTATCAAATTTCAATTTTTGGGAGTTTTAACCAGTTAATCCCCAAGTTTAATTTGATCCCCATGTGCCTGATTTCGCCATCAACCTTCGACGCGTTTGACCAAGGTCAGGTAACTGACTGGGCAGTGGGCGATCGCAACTCGCTGTTCCTTGGTGAAATAAGGGGAGTGGACAGACCCAGAACCTGCCAAACACCCCAAGGGCACCTGAGTTTGATGATATCATGATATGTCGAACTATATAGTTAGATGGGCTTATCAAGCAACTTATAACTGGGGGATTGTGGTGACCGCAGGAATTTAGCCAACAATAACAGGGTTGCTGCGACCTATTGTAGCTAAATCAATGTTGGGAGCAACTCTGAATAGCTAACAAACAGGTTTAAATGTGGATTCGAAGTAGCCTGAACTTTGAAACAACTAGCGATTTACGCAATAGAAATGGGTTTGTTTTTTATGTTGTTGTTTCATCCGAGATTTTCAAGGGGTGCAGTAACCATGATTTCAGGGTGCTCCAACCAACAAAATATGGCAGCAACAAAACTTGTGCTGTATTTGGAGATCATTACCAAATATAGCATCCTTTCAGCCATATATATATATATACATAACATATCCTCAAGACAACCAGAGTTGGGATGTTCGCCAAACACTAAGATTTTAGCTTGAACGGTTCAAGCTGGAAGTACGAAACGATGAGTATTAGGCCCTCCTAGGCAGGAACTGTCTTTCCCAAAATGGCCCTCACAGCAGATTGAGGTCCAACAACTGCTGTTTGAAGTCAAGTATCCAGGAATGGCCAAAACATGAGGTTTGATCAAGAAAATTTAAATGTGACCAGCAATAAAGATTGATTTTTCACCAACAATAGAGGGGGGCTAGTGATGTACTGTAAAATCATCAAAGATAAGATAAAATCTCTCGGGAATGTAAGCATGAAAGAAGGGAACCAGTACCAACACGGTGACAAGTGACAAGTTTCAAGTGGCTGGAAAAGAACTCATGGATTGAATGCAGATCCCCAAGCGTCGGATACCTTTGTCCCGTCCAAAAATTAGACTCACAGCGGTGACCCGAAACATTGAAACATTGTTAGACGTCTCACGGGCAAAACAAGTTGTGAAAATCAGGTTTGTCCCTGATTCCAAAATGGACACAGTATTTCATTAAAGGTGGATAATCAATTTTCCACACCATGCTTCTTGTTGATGAAGTCACCATACTCAATAGTGAAATCGCCAGTTTTCCGAAAGTGATTTCTCCGTTTGGAAAAGTGTCTGTGACTTTTCCCAGTTTTTCCTGGTGAAATCGATAAATGGGTATGGGTCAATACCTATAGATACATTTTTAGTGGGATGAACATCCATTTACCAGCAATTTTGGGGTTCACTAGGTACCAGGGTTTTGACCCATCCCCAAATGAGTTGTTGCCTCTTTTTGCATTTTTGTTGCTTCTCCAAAAACCTCCAGTCGTCAAAAATCTCTCCCACTTCCCCAACAAAATCCAGTTCAAGGCAAGGTGTGCTGGGACAGCTGGACCCTGTGCAGTTGCGCACGGGAATCTTCTCGTTGGAACTCACTGTTTCACCAGGCCGGCATTGCTCACATGAAACTCTCGAAATCGCATGAGATTCATAGGTGGGACCCCTAGATACCCTCTGGTAAACTAACATAGCTATGGAAAACCACCATTTTTAATGGGAAAACTCACTATAAATGGTCATTTTCAATAGCTATGTTAAATTACCAGAGGGTAACTAAGTTGCATAGATGTCCTTTTCCCATTGGTTGGTTGACTAATAGAGGGGGTTTGTTTACCCCTTTAACAACAGGGAAATGATGATAGATGGTATACCAGCTCCCAGCCCCTCTATTTTTACCAAAAGGACATTATTGCTAAGTTGCTTATGATTAACTTGGTTTTTTGTAGGGTTTATTGGGCATTAGTTCACCGAGGTGCCCACCTTGTTTTTGGCGCCATGCTACTAGGTCACCAATTCATAAAAGGAAAAAACAACACAAGCTGTTGATGGGCGATCAACCATGATCAACCACTTTTTTGACAGGATGCATTTCTATGGGAGCAACTTGAGACTAACCCTGAAACCAAGGGGATTTGGAGGACTAGAGGAGTTGACCATCCCGAAGAGAACATATGGAACTGATTTACTGAATAACAAAATGGTAATACGCGCCTTGAAATATCTGGATTTGAATGATTTGACCCGGAGACAAGAATTGCTGGATCGAAAATCCGTGAAAAAGGCCTTGCTTACATATGCATTCGTCTGAAAATATAAGGTATAGTGCCCCAAATCCCATCGTCAGTTTTATAGCCATCATAGTTTTCATCAGATTGCCAAATTTGAAGTATGAGCCATTTTCAGTAAAACACCCATAAAAAAAAAGGGCAAGTTCCCAATGATTGCGAGTTAAATTCCCATTTTTTCCATATATTTCTGTATATTTAAACCACTTAAAAGCCCTACCCTCTGGTAAACTAACATAACTATGGAAAATCACCATTTTCAATGGGAAAATCCACTATAAATCACCATTTTCAATAGCTATGTTAGTCATTACCAGAGGGTAATATTTTTGGTTCATCTTCAAGTCCTTGGTACCAAGTTCGAGTGACCTCTTGCGCCCCCCATGACTTGATCATAACAAAGACTCGACCTGGACTCTTCGTGGCTTGATATCTCTACGGTCCTGTGAGTTATAGTTTAATTAATGTGCACGATATTTTAGAATAACTAGGTCAACCGACTGGATGGGTACTTTAAGCTACCGGCGCTGTTAACGGACCCGCAGGTTTTGCTGTTTTTTTGCTATTGCATTGCCCGCCAGTTAGAAGTATTGCCCGTCAGTTGGAAGTATTGCCCGTCAGTTAGAAGTATTGCCCGTCAGTTAGAAGTATTGCCCGTTAGTTAGAAGTATTGCCCGTTAGTTAGAAGTATTGCGCGTATGTTGGAAGTATTGCCCGTCAGTTAGAAGCATTGCACGTCACTTAGAAGTATTGCCCGTTAGTTAGAAGTATTGCCCGTTAGTTAAAGTATTGCACGTCAGTTGGAAGTATTGCACGAAGGATAGTGTGATTTTCTTGGGGAACCGGGTGGGGTGGGGGGGTGGGGGGGAGGGGTGAAGAGGGGCCCTAGCGTCTACTTCAAGATCAGCTAAGGCGTCTTCCCCAATGACAGCACTTGTTTTACTCAGCCTGTTGCCGGTCCGTGCTTGTCTATACAGGGTTACTCTATATACCTCTTGAGCCTTGAAGGGCGCATATAAATGTGCTCAATACTCATGCATGTACCTATGTAGGTATTAGGTCGAAACAAAAACACAGGCACAAATTCAAAAGCAATGAGTAGAGCACTACGCCTTGCCGTACCCAATTGGTATTAAGAGTATCTTCCTGACTTCTCTACACTCTACACAATGGCAAATAGCAAAAGAAACCGGAGTTACGCAGTGGCTTCGAATTGAAAAACACGTGAAAGCAGCGAATGTCCTAAGGACATGTCGAAAAAGAACAGCGGATTCGCTAATTTTTTCCAGTAGCGACCAATGGTGCTTCGCGCACGGTCTCTCCATAGGCAAAATGCCTTGCTCTACCGGTGAAAGTTCGAATTGAAAAGTTCGGGTTCGCAAGATTCAGAAATTCAGGTCATACGAAAACAATTGACCAAATCACGAAATAAACGGAAATAGCGGATCTCCAAAGTTGCTCATTCAAGCAAACAATGGACTGAAATCGAAGTTGGTAATTTTTGGAGTTCGCTCCATTCGGAGTGGTCTGCTCGCAGGATGGTCCATGGAGATAAATGTGTATAGTATCTCTATTTACAAGAGTATCTATTTTACATTAAATTGAAGTTCAGACACTTGTGGCATTATCTCTATCTAAAAGAGTATATGCCATTTGTGTGAAATAAGTTGAACGCACAGAAAAACTGTACACGGCCTCTCATGCTGTGTTATCTTCATTTAAAGAAGTATACACTCACTCATAGCCAAAAGCTTGATCTCCATGGTCTGGACGAAGAAGATGAGGATCCACCCCACTCTGTGTTGCCCTGATACGTCGATGCTTGATCTTCATATGCCTTTCTCTTTCTCTCCTTCTGTCTTTCCTTTCTTGTATCAGCATACTGCTTCTTCTTGTAGGCCTGTTTGTAATGATGTCGTTCATTCCATGACATATCAGAAGGATCAAGATGGATAAGAATTGGATTATGAGCATCGCGATCATTTGGGGCAACCATGAAGATGTTGTGATCACCATGTAAGCAAGTTTCATTTACCTTGAAGTAAAATTCACCCACATAGTTCATGTGATCTTCATCCTCAAAGTCTTCTGGGTGTTCCTCACACATCAAACGTGAATGACCCCACTCAACAACTGTTAACATACAACAATCACCTTTACCATTTGTCTTGTTCATGAGCTCGTCGGTGTATGTTGCTGTTGTAATGCCATCCAAGTGCGTTGCAAGAAAATCCAAGTCACGATAACTGCAAGAAATGAAATGCTTGACCCTGATTGGAGGGCAAGATGAATCAAAATACTTGCGCATGGCTTGTGTTGCAACACCTACCATTCTGTTGATCCAGAATTGGATAAGGCTGTGTTGGTATGTAGGGACACCTGGAGATTTTGGTGTGCTGTAATAGCATGCCTTGTTTCCATCACCTGCGATGAAGTCAACTTGATATCTGGCACACTCAAAAGCCATAACAGCTAAGCACTCACCAACAATCCCAGCAGAGTCTGATGCATACTTCTGTCCGACGTGATAAACGCACACACGTGTCATTCTCATCCTAGCTCTTGTCAAGTCAACAATCTCATCTGTATCTCGATCCTTTGTCTTCCCCAAGATACTTCAAAGATTGCCCATGAGACTTGTCGAACTCGTGTGTCGTTGTCATCTGTGTGATATCCAGCAATTTGCTTGATATAGCCATCCTTTCCAAGGCGAGCTGCCACCATCAAGTCATGATAGTCATTGAAGCAATTTTAAAGTCAACCTCGTCGAGTCTTTCTCTGTGAGGATACAATGAACCAGCCTCGCAATTCATGAAAAGATGTCCTCCAAAGTTCTTGATGACATTGATGAAGTAATTGTTGAACTGTGATTTGTTTTCATCAAATTTTTCATGATCCTCATCGATGGTGTAGTCAATGTGTGGAATGAATTGTTGAAATCTTTCTGGAACCGGGCATTTTTCAAATCTGTTTCTGCACCAGTTTCCCAAATTCCAAAACATTGCTGTTATCTGTGGAGAGGATCTGTATGGAAATTCGGCATCCTTGTAAGTTGGGTCTGATAGGCCTCCACCTAAATACCTGTAAGCCAAGCTATGCAAGATCATACAGTACGGCAAGACCTTGTGGTCCTCAACGTAATCTTGGAGTACCCTTGTGAGATTTCCAAAATCGTCATCAATCCTCTTTTCTGCTTCTTTTGAGGATCTTTCTGCTTTGTCTTGATGAAGAGGATGCATCCTAGGATCACTACAACCATATTCAATGCGCTGATTGAGTTCTTGTAATTCTAGTTGTGGATCTTGATCCTTGTGTCTGGCAATGTACTCAACCATCAACTGGTCATCTGTAAGATGGTACCAATAATCTTGATGTGGAGACATGGTCTTTCTGTACTTGACATGCCAAAACATGTGTCGATGCTTCGAAGACGCTGGATAACCTTTGTTGTAAAATCCTGCCCATTCACCATGGTAATCATCTGAAAAACAATCCTTCAATTTTCGAAAAACTGAATCATCTTCGTTTCCAGTGATATCTTGACCATAGTAAAGTCGAATTGCAGGTTTCACTTCAGGAGCTGTCTCATCATCTTGAATGTCTGTTTTCTTCTCCCCTGATTCCTCCTTTTCTGAGGAGCGTTCAGGTGGAGCTGATTCCTCTTTCTCTGAAGAGCCTTCAGCTGGGACATGTGGCTCCTGTGTGTCTTTTTCTTCTTCTTTTTCTTCGACAGCAATCTCCTCTTCTTCATCCTCTTCTTTCTCTTGTCGTTCTTCTGGTTTGACAAAACTGTCCTTGATCTTTTGTTGAACATTCTGATTGCACATACTGATCCATTTCAATGTACACTCAACCAATTTGTCATCATCAGTTTCCAAAACGATATGCTTGTCCTCAATGTTCAAACTTTCAATAGTATGTTTTGGTTTCCCCATGTAATGCTTATAACGTCAAATTCACAATCTGGGTTCCTGGGCGGTATTTCTGGGTTCCTGGGCACTAATTCTATGTTCTTTCATGGTTCTGGAACTCAAGCGCTGTGGAAATAGAATTTGACTTTTGCAATGTCCAAGTTCGGGTTCCTTTGACCATAAGGGGTTCGGCTATCAGATTCTTAACCCAGAACCGCCCAGGATTGCCCAGGACTTCCCAGGACTACCCAGACACTGCCCAGGTACTACCCAGGAATCCTGGAACAGTTATGCTAAGCATTGCAGAATTATAATGCTTGTCGTAAGTGTCACCGAAACGGTTTGGCGTCTATAATGCTTGGCGCAACTGTCAGGTCGATTCCTGGGTAGTACCTGGGTACTAACTTCTGTCAGGATACTTCAACACTACCCACGAATCATCTCCAAGTTGTGACATGCATTAGACCGCGCTAGTGAGCTATCCCAAGCACCAGATGTCCTAGTTTTTGAGCGGTCAAGCCCCCACTTTCTTGATTTCCAGCCCCTGACCGTGCCGGCCTCGGTGCCGCGCACCGTGCCCCGGTTTTTTCCCACGTTATAAGCATTACGTGGGATAATCAAAGTATGTTTGTACTCAGGATCACCTGCGCCTGGTCTTTGAAGATCTGGAAGAGGAGTGTCTGGATCATCGTCCACCAAATCAGGATCCTCTGCTCCAAAGAAATTTTCTGCGCCAAGGTGTTCATTCTCCCTGAGAACTTGGTCAATATCCAGTTTGAACTCATGATACTTGTCGTAGGAGATCTCATAACCCATCATAGGTGCATACTGCTCCATAAATGTTGAAAAGGAAGCATCTGATAATGCCGACATCATCAACCATAATGCGAAGAAGCTTATGTCACCACGTTCAAGGCGCTGACCTCCTTCAAGATCATCTTCTGTGAGGATTGATTGGCCTGCAAGTGTAATATCCTGTAGGATCCTCCTGTGCTCTGGTTTGAGTTGCCTGACTAAAAACAGTCCCTGTCGATCTTCCAGATTTCTTCGAGGATTTGCATCTGGTAATACCTCATCTTCTTGTTGTGGTTGTGTTTCCTCTCTTTCTTGAGAGCATACACCTTCTTCCTCTCTTTCTTGAGAGCCTGATGCCTTTTCCTCTTTCCTGACAAAAACTTGTAGTCTTGGCAAAAACTCCAAATCATCTTCAGCATCATCATCATCGTGATCTTCCATGTCCACATTCTGTTGCTCTGATTCTGGGATGTGAGCAATCTTGTCCTTTCCAGCTACCCAGATGTAGCCATCGAGCTTTGTAGATGTGTGGAAGTCACCTGAACCGCATTCCCTGACCTTTGTCCTTGCTCTTGCAGATTGATGGAATGCTTCATGCTGAAAGAATTGATTGTAGGCATGTTCAACAAAGAATCTGTAGGATTGAGCTGTCAATTCCTTTCTGCTATCCACAAATTGTCGAAGCTTGTTCAGAGCAAAAACTGTGAAATGGCTGAAGCTAGCAGGTGCTTCATCTTCATACAGATCGATTGCCATGATCATCATCTTTGTGGAAAACGAGAAATGCCGTTCAGGTTCAGGGATGACTGTTTTCTTGTTCATGGGAACTGTAATTCCTTGGATAGTCATGTCATACCCATGTGTGTTCAACTCCAGTGCATCCAAAATGTTACCATCACGGTCCTTCTTTCTCTTGCAAAAATCTCCCCAGAGTTTGTTGTTCTCTCTAATGAACTTGTCAAGATGCTTGGTGTAAAAGACAAAGACTGCTTCTGAGAGATACTCCATGTCCTTCTGTATTGCTAAGTCTCTCTCGTATAGCAAGAACTTCTCTCTCCATTCGTCTCTGTTGATACTGTGTCTGTCTTCCCAACCTGTTGGGGCAACTTGACCTCGCATCCAGTCTGTCCAATATTGTCGACAAGAGTTCATGTAACCTTCCATGGCGTCAATGTCTCTTTCTCGATGGAAGTGTGCCAACATGCGTCCAATCTCCCAAGCTCTTGTGAAGAGTAAGCATAGATGTCCTGTCCATGGTAACTTCTCCCAATCTGAGCGAGTGATCGATTGTCTACGAAGTGCTATCTTTTGTGAAGAGAGTAGTAGGTTCCATTCACGCAGAACTATCACTTTTTCTCCTGAGGAGTTCTTGATGAGTTCACCGCTCTCTTCTCTTGCACAGACAATTCCTGCCTCATACAGGACCCAGGGATTCGATGCAGAAATTGAACTTTTGGTAGCCTGTTCTACCACAGGGTCTACGATATCATCTGGTGGATCTTCTGCTTCCCAGAGATTGACAGCCTCTTCACCCATTGGGTCGTCATGGACGTCCACTGATGGCTCCTCTTGTTGATTGTCTTGAGCATCTTGTTGAGGATCATCATGTTGTGGTGATTCTGGACTTCCTGATGAGGAGCGTTGTTGCTCCCATACATCTTGAGGTTCCTCTCTTTCTGGAGAGCGTCCTCTTCTTGATGGTTGTTCATATGGATTTTCCATGGTTTCATCAGCCTGCGCAGATACCTCTCTTTCTTGAGAGCCTTCTGCTGCAGCACCATAGATTGATTCCACAACGGGTCAAAATCATTCTCGTTGCATAGTGGTGTACCAAAAACCAATCTTCCATAGTTTTGTGGAACCTGCTGACCCATGAACTCCCATGCTGTGATTCTGACTTCCTCAGGAATGTCTTGTCCAGGAATGAATGTTGGACCTTTCTCCTTCATGACATGGTTCCATGTTGTGTTGGTGTGCCATGAACCACCTGTAACCGATGGAGGTAGAGAGTGACCACGTCCTTGATGAACAACGTTGCATGCAATGGTAGGGAGTTGTTCCTTGACGTGGAGGTGCTGGAAAGGAATGTCACCATGAAATAAAATGACACCATTCTTTGTCAGATAGAGTTGGTTGTCCACAATAAAACTTGGATCCAACACGAGGTACACTGGTCGCCTATAGTTTCTTGGAGGCTTCGTGCCCTCTGCCATCCTTATATAGCCCTGACCATTGTCATTGTGGTACATGAAGTGAACTGCATCCCTTCTGCCTTTTCCACTTCCTTTCACAAAGGTCTTCTGGCCTGATTGTTGAATGAAATCTAAGTTCATGAAATCAGTGAATCAGTGACATGAAAAATTCAGCCCAAACTCATAGCCTCATCATATGTCAGTTGGTGATATGCCACAGTAGGATCGACAACTTGGTTGCTATGTCCTTGAGAAGCACCAAGACGAACGTCGAATGGATACTCTGCAGCTGGGCTATATGGGTACCACTTCCATCTCATGGAGATCTCGATAAAGAATCGTTTCTTTGGATTACACAGTAACATAGCAGCAAAATCTGCTCCAGACATGTGATACTCCTTTGGATTGTGATCTTGCATCCGATCAAACAATATGGAAATGTTCATAGCTCCACTGGTAGTGAACAAAGATTTGTCCCTGCAATGTCTCAACACATTTGCTATCTTCTTGCTACATGACATGTAGTAACTTTTCCTTCATGAGCTAGTCATGTCCACGTTGAAATCATTGCATCGTCCATCAAACCAGTCTTCTTCTGCCTGAGTGGTAAAGCCACAGAGATACTTCAGAAAACTTGAAATCCACTTCAAAGATTCATCAAATTCTCCATGACTAGTTCCCCAGTGCAAAATCCAAGCTATGGAGTCCATGAACATCTCATATCTGTCAATTGCTCTCATGTTGTGTGGTCCCATCAATGTATGTAAATCGCGTTCTCTTCTCTTCCTCACATTCTCGTGAACATGAAACCAATCTGTTTTTGGCAGGAGGGGGTGGGGAGGAGGTAATGGGAAGTGGTGGGGGGGGGGGAGGGAAGCGTAAGAAGATATAGAGGGAGTGGGGAGTTGGATCAATGAGAAGAGGACCAACTGGTACGGTAAGCATAGTAGGAAAGGAGGAAAAAGGGGGAGGGTAAGAGCTGCGGGCGGGGCCGGGAGAGGGGCGGGCAAAGGGGAGCCTGAAACCAATCTGTTTGGCGCCTGTAATCATAGCAAAATGATAAATGGTCCTCGTTGGGTAGTGATGATGGTGTTCGAAATCTGTCAGCTGGGATTTCCTCTGATCTTCTCAGAGCATATCCATCAGCTGAATGTGTTCCAGTAGCATCAATTCCAGAACTGTGATATTCTTGGCCTCGATTGCTAGTTTGTGCCTGATCACTAGATGCTGCGGCTGAGGTCCTGTTCCACCGGCTAGAGCTCGACATGTTGAAGAAACAGTGCGATCCTCGAGACTCTGCCTCTTGAGCCGCAGGCACAAATTCAAAAAATAGTCAAGAATCCCTCAAGGTGTCACCTAACAGAAATACATCATGTCTGAAATCAACATGACTGCAAACTGTTGGCAACCATGACCTGAGGTAAGCCTTGTGTTCCAGTAATGATCTGAATGGTGGATGAGCATCAACTTCTTTAAGAACACCTTGTCGAACAGCATCAATAAGATTCTGAGGATTGGCAGACTTCTTGGTCAAACAATCGGCTAAACACCATTGAGTTCTGATATGTGACAAGTCAGCAATAGAACCTGAACATGCTTCCTTCCTAAGCATCTGAATCATATGAATGGTCTCTTGTTGTTCAGGAACATGAGTAGCGCTGGCAGTAGTCACAAGATTGTTTGCATCAGTCCTCATATGAATCTCACTTGAAAGTCCAGTGATGTCCTTGATCAGTCCCCTCAACATTTGACATGTACCATAACACTTCATGAGTGCATACAACTCTGCAACAGTTGTGCTCAACGTGGTACGTTTGATTTTGGTTGATTCAAAGAAAATGAGAGAACCTCTGGTGTTTTTGCTCTTTCCCTTTCTCGGTTCAGCCATGAAAATAACCATCGCGCGCTGTGAGGATTTGTCGCTGTTGTTCCTAAACGCTGCATCGGGCATTGCAACTAATCTAGGATCACCTTGAAGTGGCCAGAACATAAGTTCCATCGGGTCACCTACAATTTGCCTGCAAAGTTTGTTCAGCGTTTTGCAATCACCTATGGTGGGGGAAGCAGCAGCAGAGGCACAACGTGAAAACTGATAACACGACTGAAATTGAGTTCTTGATTGTAACCAGTTGATACTACCTAAGAGTGATCTATAGGCAGTGTGGAGATCCTTGTCACATGTGTCTTCATCCTTCAAACCTTTTGGTATGACAACCTCAGTAAGTTCACTGACACAAAGTGATTGTTCAACAGTGATGTGTGATTTCTTCTTGGTCTTCTCATCAATGATCCATTTCACACGTTGACCAGTGAACATCAAGTCATTCACATCTTCATGACCAATCTTGAATTGTGACTTGACAACTTTCTTGAACTTCTCCAGAAACTCTGGAGTTCCAGTAATGAACAAGTCGTCAACATGCAAACAACACATGCCAATAGGTTTTCTTCCCTTGGCATTACTGCCATTCACAGGGTCCATGAAGTGTTCCAAGAGTTGTTCAACAATCTCAGGTGTCAACTGTGGTGTCGTGGCAAGATAAGTACGCTCTGAAGGTAAGAAGACTGAAACAAGTACTTCAGCTTCTTCTTCCAAACTTGTGGAAACATTGTCCTTGTTCATGTCATGATTCATCTCAAGCAACCACCAAACTCCTTTCCTCTTCACAATAGAAGTTCTCAAGTGAAACTTCTTTCGATCATAATGTGAATCAGGAGTTCTCAAAGCTTTTGCACGATAAGCAACTTGAGCATGACCATTTTCAAAAGGATACCAACCAGACTTGTGTTCAACAGATTCCAAAAACTTCAACAAGTTTCATCAACAACAGGAGTCCAAGCACAATCTTCAACCTTCTTCTCCTTGAACTCTTTCCTCTGTTTCCATGTTTGGGTTTGTTGATAGCAAGCTGAAAACAATCTTTCTTCAACCAAAAGAGACTTATGAACTTCCTCAGCAATGTCGGAGGATTCATCACGCGTTTCCTCACTGTCTTGTGAGCTTACGTAGTATGTCACAGGTGCTGGTTCTGTTGCCTCAGAGTCAGCAAAGCTAACCTGTTTTGGCTCCTTAAAAGCACCATCATAGCATACATATGTACACCTGTCAGCTCTTGTTGGTTGAATACCAAGCGAAATCAGAAATTTGTCAAGGCGGTTCCACCATCTACGTGGTGCATCCGCAAGTCCATAGACGGAACGAGTGCACAAACCAACCAAGTAAGGAGGCAATCCAATGTCAGTAGGCAACTGAACATGGATAACGCGGCGGTCTAAGTCGTATGTTTCCCCCTGAAGGAAGGCAGTTTTCAAGTCTAAATGGAGTAAATCCCAGTACATCGAGGCTGCATGCTGAGATGCCACACGAAAACCATATCTGGTAGCAGTAGGACTGTCAGTCTGTAAGTCATACTTTTGAGCATCTTGAAAGCCTCTACATACCCATCTAGCCTTGAACTTCTTGAACTGTCCATCCTTATCAACCTTGATGGTAAGCACCCATCTGCCAGTGACATAGTTATCAATCTTATGACGTCTCTTGTCTCTGAAAGTCATGGCAGTGAAATCCAGAAAACTTCTGAATTCTTCAAGCTTGGCTTGTTTGATCTCCTTAGCATACTTTCTCAAGACTTCTTGAGTGATAACTGATTCTGCCTTTGGCTGCTTCTTTCCATTCTTGGCAAGATACTGTTCAAACTGGTTGAATCCAGTAACATCGTATGAACCAAACTCAGGTGCAGCTTGGACCTTTGGTCCTAAAGGAACGAAAACAGTACCATCAACATTGACAAAATGAGAGTGGTCTGATGTATAAGGTTCAGTGTCCACATCTTCTTCCTGAAGCTGAGCAATGTCATCCTCAGTCAAAACAGGAGTGTCGTCTGTTTCATATGGTTCTGTTTCATCATCATCATGTTGCGATGATACCAATTCTGGTGTTCCTTGTGAAGACTGCTGTTGCGCTGGCTGCGCAAAGTCACCTGGCGTAAACGATGTTGGTGTAGTAGTAGGCAATGGAATTGTATTATCATGTGAACTTGAGGCAGTAGGATCATGTGAAGGCCCTTCATCTTCATAAGGTTTCTGAGTAGGAACTGAAATTGGCTGAACATGACCTGGTAATTGAACCTTTGGCCTCTTGATAATCACCTTTGCCTTTGCCTTTGGTAAAGCATCAGTAGAATCAGTTGAGATCTGTCTCTGTTTCCTTTGAACTCTGATAGGCTCTGACGTCGGATCAGGTCCTGGTGGAGAATCGTCATCTTGTCCAGGATCAGCAATCTCTTCGATTGGAATGTCAGGATTGGAAAACGGAGTTGATGGTGAACTTGGTTGATGAGTTTCCCCCGAGTCCTGTATTCCTGGCATATCCAAATCATCATCAGGTGGTGGTCCATAATCATCTGGAATGATGTACTCTTGATCATCATCATCACCTGGATCAGGTCCAGTGTTGTAATCAGGTTGATTGTCATCATCCAGAGGATCATCTGGTTCATCACCACTCAACATCTCATCATCATTTTGTGGAACATCACCATGCTGATCTGGATGAATGGGATCGTCACCATTTGGGGGTGTGCTACTTGAACTAGGAGGATCTTCAACTCTCCTTTTGATAGCACCAGTCGTTTCTCGTGAAAAGACGATCATACTCCATTCATGGATTTTGAACTGTTCATGATGTGGATACAACTGTGACACAAACATGAAGTAAACATGATCATAGTCACCAGGTTTCCAAATGAGTAAGACAGCATCTTCAGGATGTTGAAACAAAGGATTCACTCTTCCATAAGTTCCTCTGAACACACTGCAATCTTCAAAGTACATTTGAGGCAATGTCTTCCTTCTGACATCTTGAAGTCCAGGAATCAGTTCAATGATTCTGGGGTCAGTTGATTCTCTGACACTAGCCTCTGTACTCCTTGGCAACTGATCAATCTTTCTCAATGTTTGAACAAGTAACTGAGTGGTAAACCTCTGTGGAAGGATGTGCTTCAATGGCACTGGAATCGAGGTCTCAACATGATGCAAGTCTTGCAACAAACACGAGCACTCAGATTCACGGTCCAAAAACATTGACGTGCCACACAATGCTCCATCAGCAAAATGTTCCAACAGATCTTCAAACAAGAAACATTGTCTCATGTTCTGCAAGGGTACAAGTTGTGTGAACTGCGCAATGAATGAACACAAGTGAGATGGTAAGACCTTCCATTGTGGATCATTCCAAAGCTTCCCTTCTCTATTGAAGGCATGCTGTGGTTCCAACATGTCAAAGTCTTCATCATGATTGTAATACACACGCAAGTTCTTGATTGAAGGATCACAACGACAGTAATTTGTCATGTCAAGGTTGAAACAACCAATGTGATACTTGATTCTGTCCTTCTGAAATTTCTTCCAAGCCAAAAACTGAGCAAATCCTGAATCAGGTGGTGCAATCACCAAGAAACCTTTTCCTCGGTCAGCTTGCCATTTCATCACATCAAGGCAAAACTTGAATACCGAGTATTTCCAGGAATTTGGTGAAGGATTTGTGATCAACACGTATTCAGGATCAAGCTTCTCAAGTTGTTTCCAAACTTGGTTTTGTTTCTTTTTGCTGTTGAAACTCCAACCATGCTTGTGGTCAATGGGTTCACCAACCTTCATGTTCAATCGTGCCATGTGCCAACTAAGACCAGTGTTGCTACTGAAAAGTTCCACAACATCACACTTGCCAGTCTGACAAAACCAGTGAGCTTGTTCACCTAAGTATGCTTCAGCATATTCAGCGATATCTGGTTCATAGTCATCTTCATCTTCAACTGCAAGTGGAACAGGTTCTGATGTGTCAAGTCCAGGAACAGCAACATCATGCCATTCATCATGGTCACGTCTCACCTTCGATTGATTAACACGCATGACTGCGTTGTCAACATGAACATTGACCATAGCACCTTCTTGAGAGATAACAGTACCTCTGATCCATCTTTCCTTCTTCCATGCCTTTGAAGCAATAGCATTAGCATTGACAGGGGAACTCCAAACGAAAACCTTGTCACCTGGTTTGTAAGGTCCATCTGATGGCATTGTTCGTTTGGCCATGTCATGTCTGAGGTCAGCAGCTTGTCTGGCTTCCTGATGTGCCCTCAGTGCTAACCTTTGCAACTCGAGTTGTGTTTTGTCTTCAGGTAAAGGATCAACACTAAGTTGAGCAGGATCAGAAGTCTCAATATCCAGAAGATCTGGTGGTCTTCTACCAGTGGCAATTTCCAAAGGAGAATAACCACTAACAGTGAGTTGAGTGTTTCTGGCCCAAACAGTACGCTTCACAGCTTCTCTGATGGTGATTCCTTTGAACCTATCATCTTCAAGGTTCTTGGACATGATTTGCCATTGTCGTTTGAAAAGTCTGACAGCTGATTCAGCTCTGTTAGGCCATGGGGTTCTTGAACCACAGGGACATTCCTTGATACCATGAGTTCGGTAATAAGTCAGAAAGTCTTCTTGAAAGAAAGCTTCATCACCTACGATGGCTTTAGGCATACAATTGTGTTCATCACTCCACAACCTTAGAGCCTGAATGGTCTCCTTGTTGTTCAGTGAGTTTTGTGCCGTAGCCCAAAGTAAGTTGGTTGCACCATCAAGAACAAGCAACACCATGTACTTGTTCTTCCTCAACTGAATTTCAGCATGATCAACAAAGATAACATCTCCAAAGTTGGTGGATCGTATGCCTGAAATTCTGGCTCGCGGCGGTGGTGCAATGGAAGTACTACACACACGACACTTGTTGTACATCTCCTCATACTTCTGATAAACAGAGTCAGGAAGTCCTAACATGGAAGTCCTTCGTCTGAATTGAGTAGGAGACATGTGATAGTGTTTGATATGAAGCTTGTAAAGTTCCACACTATCCTCCAGTTTCCTGAGCATCTTTCTGTATGCTGGTGTCATGGCTTGCACTTCACTACCAGGCAGTGGAATCGAAACTCGCCTAGGCTCAAGAGCATCACTACCTAGTTTCTCAACTTGACTTTCTGAATCTTGCTTACCACGGTTGCGCGCAGGTGCAGAATGTTTTGGTTCAATGACTTGAGGTTCATCTGAATCAATCTTGTCCAAACCTAACTCCCTAGCTACCTTGTCAAGCTCATCTTCTTCATCAAGCTTGGGATAGGAGACAACAACCTTCTTTCTTGATGAACCTGATTGAGAGTCATCGACAACCTGAGGTTTCTGCTTACCTACGTGTCTTTTGGCTGCAGGTGGACCTACCTCAATCTTTTTCGAGCCTGGTCCATTTGAAATCGGTTTGCCTTCCTCCTTCTTTAAGGAGCTTGGCTTCTTCTTCTGTACACCTGATGGCACTGAAGAGGCTGACTCAGGGTGAAAAAGATCATCAATGTTTCCACGAAAGGGCTTTGCACGATCAATGTCACTTCTGACAATGTCATCTGGGATCACGTAGTCCTCCTTGATCTTGTAGATGGTCTTGCCCTTCCAGAACTCTTCACTCTGTTCAGAAAACCTCTTCTTCTCAGTGCGCCAGTTGTCCTTGTGAAGAACCTTCTTCTTGCTCTTCTGGAATTCCATGTGGGTTTCTCTCTCATCAAGAAGTTGATCTTTTGGAATTGGAGTTTTCTCTGATCGAGTCATCTCATGTAAGTTCATTCTCTTGTCCTTGTGGTGCCTGATGAGTTCACGACGTAGTGGATCAACCTGCCAGTAGTCACCAGTCACCAAAGCTTCTCCTTCATGATCATCTTGTTTGACAGCAATCTGGCTGTACTCAAAGTGATCGTGTTGTGAATAGAAACTTTTGACTTGTGGAGTCTTGAAATGAACTTGGCTCATGTACCATGCTACATCTTGTAGGTCGAGAATGAGATGAGTACTAATGGCTGTCCTCAAAACCATTTTTCTCATGCCAATACGTGCACAGGACAAATAAGCCTTCTCTGGAGTAAGTTCAAATTGAAATCCAAGGTTTCTCATCTGTGGAAGTGACATCAACAATGGGACATCACCTTCTTCGACAATGTCGAATTCTGTAAACTGAGTGTTCCATCCATGATCATACATGAATATCACGAGCTTCTCAGTACATTTTGATTGTTGTGAGTTTGCAAAGAAAAATCTTGAACTTGTTGGCTGAATTTCATACCAGAGTCCACTGTTGGGATGTGAGTCAACATATCTGCAAAATGCTTCAACTGCTCGTCGAGAGCCCATAGCTCTTGTGCATCCAAGATCCAGAATACACACAGTTGGTGGTGCAGAATTCTCTGTGTGAAAGGCTAGCCCATTCTCACATGCCAGATCAGTTTGTACAGTATGAAATGAAAAAGCACTCTGCTGTGATGGTTCCTCTATCTCTGTAGAGCATCCATGTGAAAACAATGTTGTGCCTTTTGCCAATGGCTTCCATGAAGCCTCACCTTCTTGAAGACCAACTTGCCTGGGCACTACAGCTGGACGTTGTTGTACACCTTGTCGTAGTGCACCAACTTCTCCAACCAGAACAGGGAATCTCTTCATCTCTCTCCTGTTTTGATGTGCTCTTGCATCACGTTGGTTCTGTCCTCCACGACGAGTACGTCGTTGTTCATCTTGTGCTGCATACGTGGATGTCAAAACATCAACACGTGCTGGCTCTGTCTCTGCAACATCAACACGTGCTGGTTCAGTTGTTCCAAATGAAAAGAAACCATGACCAGAACTTGAAGCTGCAGAAGAATAATGAGCTTGTTGAGTTGGTTGATTCTGTATGGCAGGAGCTGATGTGGTCTGAGGTTGAACATAGTTCGACTTGCCTTTTCCATCTCCTGGCTTTCCTCCTTTTCCATCATCATCCTTGCCTTTCTTGCCTTTCTTTCCTTTTCCTTTTCCTTTCTTCTGGAAGTATCCATACTCATCCATGTAGTACAGATCATCATAGGCCCAATAGCCTTCATTCCAGGTTTGATCATCGGCCCAATAGCCGTCATAGTTTTCATTCCATTCATCTTCTTGCCAATCTTCTTCATAATCTTCTTCACTCACCATGTGAGCACGGCCTTTCTTCTTCCTTTTCCTCGGCCTTTTCCTTTTCTTGATCTGAAGAACCTTCGTCCTCCTCTGCCTTTTCCTTTTCCTTTTCTCTTTCCTTTACCTTTGCCTCGTCTGATGTATTTGCCTTGGAACCTTCTCTGATACCATGTGAAGTTGGCGTCATCATAAACCCAGAAAACATCTTCTAAAGCATCCAGGAATCCTTCTGCGCCGTCTTCTTCATCTTCGGCCCAATAGCCGTCGGTTCCTTCTAATTCACCTTCATCCAGTACGAGGAAAGATCTTCTCTGTGCCATGCCAGAGGGTTGCATCAATGGATTGTCAACTGCTGTTTTGGTAGTGCAAAACATTTCCAAAAACAGGTCACGTAGTTCTTGAATGTTGTATCGATCGAGGGTTCGTCCACGATGTGTCATGATACTTGTGAGTGTGTTTCTCTGATCTTGACTCAGGTCAGCTAGACTTACAAAAATCAATGCTAGCAAATTTTCACCCAGTGGGAATGCTTGTCGCTGTGCTTCTCTACGATTTTCCTGAAATAGTCTGAATGCCGCTAGTGCCAGTTCATCTGTCCAAGGAACAGCTACATGGGGTGTTCCTGAGGCTGCTGCTACTTCAGCTCTCTCTTGTTGATCTCGTTCATGTTCTTGACGTCGTTGTTGAACAAACAGGATTGCTTCAGGACTAGTCACTGTTACTTCTGGAAGTAAATCCATCCAAGACTCAATAAGTCTATTGCCAGTGAGTTGAAATCTAGTCATCCACTTCTGAAGATCCATTGTTCCTCTGTTGAACTTCATGAACTGCATGAAACGGTATAAGAACACGTTTTGGGCACCTTTGATGAAATGAGGTCGTAGAAATCTTTTGAAATAAGCCACTCCTTCATAGGGATCCCTGAGTAATTCTCTATCCAATAGCCTCTTGTATTGTTGAGCATCTCCTTCCAGTCTATTGCGCAATGCTGGACCACGTTTCTCTGGTTCTAACTCCGTAATGTCACACCAGTCATCAATTGCATCCTCAAAAGCAAAGAAGCTGGTTCGCCCATCATAGGCTGGAGCAACCTTTGTGGTCATCTGTTGCGTCATATGAATCTGTGTTGCTGGGGTGCTCTTCTCATTGCATAAGAGTCATATTGGTTCCATTCATTTGCATCGACAATGTCGAAGTCATCATCATCATAGCCATGGCTTGCCATTTCTTGGGCTCTACCTGGAGCTCACCCTCAATGAGGGATCACTGCTCCGCTACCACTTGAAGAGGGGCCCTAGCGTCTACTTCAAGATCAGCTAAGGCGTCTTCCCCAATGACAGCACTCTTTTACTCTCAGCCTGTTGCCGGTCAGTGCTTGTCTACAGGGTTACTCTATATACCTCTTGAGCCTTGAAGGGCGCATATAAATGTGCTCAATACTCATGCATGTACCTATGTAGGTATTAGGTCGAAACAAAAACAGGGGGGCCCCCCCCCCCCGAAAATGGTCATGGGTTCAATTCCCACGGGTGACGCGGTCACGGGCCCCCACATTAGAGGCACACTTTCCATGAGGGAGATGTCCCTGCAGTCCAGCATAATTGGTATGCTTCAGCCTCAATAACAGTTGCTGCAAGGGGTCTTAAAAAGGGGTTTTAAATAAACCCCTTTTCGTGCATCATTTCACGCTGCACAAGACACCGTATCATGCAGTCATGCTTTGGATAAAATCATCTTAGACTGCGCAAAAACGTTTTTGGTGTATCATCTTAGGGGCGCAGCATTTTGACACCACTCCTCTCCCACTACACTACCTTTCGTCCGCCTCCGCCTGCTCTCAAGTCTGAATCAACGCATTTTGTCCATCAATCCAGCTGAGTCGTTGGAACCTGTTGTGGTGGCCCAAATCCCAACTGAGGGCCGGTCTTTCCTCACGGACCTGTTTGTAACTGACGGTGGAACAATTTATGTTGCTGGGTTTTTGCAAAGAAAGGTGTTGGCCTTCCACCAAAGCAGCCAAACTTTCACAGAAGTCTTGCGGTGTCCAGATGGATTGCACCCTTTCGCACTGCTGGTTCAGGACAGATCGCTGTATGTGAGCATGGTGACACCCCAGGTGAACGGAGAGCCCTGGACGGGGAAGGTTTACGAATATTTGCTGCCTCCTGAACTTCAGCTTCAGTAGTGAAAAAAGATCCTGTGGTTGGGGGCTTCTGGGGGGCATGGGTCAAGAGCACCTATTCACCAGGGCACCTGACCCGAGTGACTGATGTGATCTGATGCGTTCCATACTTGAGGACATCTTGAGACCCTAACATTATTTCAAAGAACCGTAACACCAAGGCGGGGCCCCCTACATAGTTTTTTGTTGGTTTCTAACTGATAACTAGGTTGACTATGGTCTGTGATAGGTATATATATATATTTATTGTTATATATATATATTTAATATTATATATAGTATACTTATATATGTAGACACTGGGATCTATGAACCAACAAACAAAAAACACCTTGAAGGAATCAAATTCTGGATCCCCCGCCTTAGCCAAAGACGGCCTACGTCCCAGGTATCGATCAGTGTTCCTCATTACCTGTCAGCCCTGGAAACCAGTTCCAGATAAATTCAGCAACCTCCAACAAAAATCATCAAAAATCATAGGATTCTTCCATCAGTCACCATGATTGGCGTTTTGCAGCTGGACATGAATCACCTGGTGCAGCCTGGCCCCAGGCCACAATGTCTCCCAGTTGGAATTGTGCTGTAGCGATGGTGCTCATTGAGTGTTTGGAAAAGTCCGCGAGCGGGTCGTTGTTGGATCAGGATATTTTGACCGACAACAGATTCAAGCGCCATACAGATGGGGAGATGCCGACATACTGGAAAACAACCACATGAACACAATCTGGTGAAGGCTAGGTGAAAATGAACGGTTTTTGTTTTTTTCTGTCGGAGAATGGAAACATAATCGACTTCCCCAAGCTGCCTAAGATTACGGGAACGGCTTGCCAGGACCTCACAGAATCTGGGTCTGAGACAAAAGTTCGGATTTGAGACAGAAAAACAGATGGATTCGGCTGGCAGCTTATGACTTGACATTTCCAGATTCTTGTTGTGGCTCTGTCATGTTTTTTCACCTTAAAGGGGCGATATCACAACGGCGCCACCCACATGATGTTGCTCTGGAATGATCAGGGGTGAATCTGACGTGCACGGTGATCGGCATGGGTCGACTACTGAAGATTTTACACCATCCTTTTTTTTTGGGGGGGGGGTACCGGGATGCCTTCCATACCAAAAAATATCGACATAGAAGATCAGCAGATTTTACAGAACAGTCATCGTTGGGAAGGCAATACTCCATATCCATCCGTATGTTTGTTGATTGGAAGGTACACATTTTTGGCCAATACTTCCAGTTCAGGAACTACCCTCTGGTAAACTAACATAACTATGGAAAATCACAATTTTTAATGGGAAAACTCACTATAAACGGCAATTTTCTATAGCTTTTTGTATGTTTACCAGAGGCTATCATAAGTCGCCAACATGTCGGGTCCACCGGCTCCAATGTCGCTCCTCACTGCTGAAAAAACATAGGATAGATGTTTGGTATAAAACGAGTATATGGACAAAAGGGGATCAGAATTAGTTCACTTAGTTCACCCAGGTTCATAGTTATATGGAACATCCCCAGTTGGATTATATAATGGGTTATAAAATTGTTATATAATGGTTATGTAAGGGTTATTGTACTAGCCAAACACTGGGGGCGCACATGCAAGCAAGCCGTTGTATCCTTTGGCAATTGACATTTGATCTCCGTGAAATTTCAAGCTGCGATCCCCGCGTGGCCATTTTCCAGTCACTGAATCAACCATGGGCTGGGCATGTTGAGGTAATGCCTAGATTTGGAGGGCAAAATTTAGGACAAACAGAGTCATCTCCGGAACAGCCACATCTCCAAATGTGCAGGAAAGGTTACCCTCTGGTAAACGTTTACAGAAAACTATGGAAAGATCCACCATTTTCAATGGGAAAATCCACTATTTCGACTGGGTCATTTTCAATAGCAAATTGTTGACATAACCCGAGGGTATACCTGGTTATACCTGGTTACGCCTCTGTGATTGGTCCTGCTGTTCCCTTCTGTTCTGCACGAATCGGCACGAATCGGCACTGCCTCGTCTCGCCGAAGCTATGGAGGACTGCGGGGATGCTGGTGTTGAATGCATTTTTGAAGCCCTGAGTCACCATTGAACATATTCTGGTTGGTGATTTGGAACCATGGAATTTTATGACTTTCCACATATTGGGAAGAATACTCCCAACTGACGAAGTCATATTTTTCAGGGGGGTTGAAACCATCAATTAGTATTTGAACATGTTTTTGAACATGTCATATTCTGTAAAGTGCCGCTTCATCGAATTCCGAGATACAATAAGTGTTTTCACCAAAGAACATGGGAGTATCACCAAACAATCATGAGATGTATATATATATATGATATATGTGCATATATACATATATAGACATGTATAATAGGAGATAGCCAAGAAAATCCTGGGATGTACTCTCTAGTACTGCAACCTTGCAATGAACAAACTCTATCAAAGCTTTTCGTTGAGTGCCTGGTCAATGGTTATACAACCTCCGCGGAAAAAGCACATACTAACCTTGTTTTGTGTATAGATATGTCTGGGTGACGTATGAGATGCATCAAGACTACATAATGTATGTATATATATAATGTTTGGACATGCATCCAAATGAGAGAGTTGTTGATGATCACGGCTGGTTCGTAGATAAATTTGAGCATACCCAAGTAGGAAAACTGCTTATGATCCAGTTCCTATCCAAGATTCACATCCATTAGACATGATTGGTAGCACAGGGACCCTCAGAAGCACATCATTTTCAGGTGTGTGAATTACAATTCAGCGGCCACACGCACACACAGTTATACACACATATTTACATAAGTTTCATGATATTTTCAACACGTGATATAGCAAAATACCATGAATACATCAATAGCCAAGGAAATGACTAAACAATACACATAAAACATATCCATATCATTCCATATCCCCAGAACATCCCAGCGTTTTTTTTGTCAAACTTTTTCTGGCTTCGACTCCAGCAGCCAGCTGTCTTCTCTTGGGCTTGGATGGTGGCACGGTCGATGAAGGTGCGCTGCTTCAGCAGGGGATTTTCATCAAAACTTTGGGATTTCGTGAGTGAAAAGCACCGCGAAATGGTGCATGGAGATACCAGAATTCTGATACAACTGATGTATCTCGAAAGCAGACACGTGTCGACAGGGCTAGGAGATTGGAGATTTGCCAACAGAAATCAGAGATCTGGATGTGTTTTTTCGCAACAGGGACTGTCTCCGTACGAGGGGGATTTCATCCCGGGATTCCAACAGATTTCACCACTGATGTGCGATCACCACAAGGATAGCTTCGGTGAGGTGAAATGGACGTTTCACCAAAAGGATCATGGTATAGGTCACATAGGTCACAGATATGGAGCATGAATGCCTCATGGTCGTCCAAACCTAGAATCACTTTTCAATACTGGGAAACCATCACCTTCAAACCCTCTTCAATCGTTTGTTTTTGGATGACATATCTCAAAGACATATCCAACCTATATCCTGAAATACTGGCAACGTTTTGTTCTGAAATCATCCGGGCAACTGAACACTTGGTGAATGTCCTCAGCGCCGTTTCTATCTAATTTCGAAGCACGGCTTCATGGTGTGAATTTGTTGCATTTGTTGGAAGCATAACTGGAAGATTGAAGATTGCTTGTTCTTCACCCGTTTGTAGTTAGACTCATGTGGCATTGGTTGGGTCCACAACACCTGTTTACCAAGAAGGCGACCAACCACCGCCTTCCGGTGTCGAAGCCGCGCCATGGGAGCTGTGAAGCTCGAACACTCAGATCGGGCCCAGCATCGGGCCTGCATCATGCAGCAGTTGCGACAATTCTGGATGGACGACCATCTCTGTGATGTGGTTCTGAAGAGCCATGATGGTGCAGAGCATCGCGCCCACACGGCCGTGCTATCTGCCGCCAGCGCGTTTTTCAAGAATCTGCTGGGAGGATCGTTTCTGGAAGCAGAGAGGGTGCAACAGAAGCAACCGGTGGAAATCGCTGCGTCCAAAGCGGCAGTGTCTGCATTGCTGGACTACATCTATGATGGACAGCCTGAAGTATCAGTGGAAGTTGGTCTTGAACTCCTACGACTGGCAGAGGCTTACGACCTGCCAAAGTTAGCAGGTGCGATTGAGGCAGGTATCCGTACCTGCTTGGACAGCAGTGTTGCCCTGCAAGTTCTACAAGAAGTGCATGGCCTTCATTCTTTGAGAGTTGCATGCGAAGACAAAGTGGCCGAGGATTTTGAGACTTGCAGCCAGCACCCAGATTTTGGGAAGCTTGGTGCTAGTCAGCTGGCTAGAATTTTGAAGAGAGAAGATCTGGGTGTCTCACGGGAAGAGGCAGTGGTGAATGCATTATTTACCTGGAACAAAGTTTCCAAGGACGGACATGCCTCTTTGGGCGTGCTGCTGCAACATGTAGATTTCAATTCACTATCCATTGAGAATTTGCTTTCCCTTAGTCGTACAAGTCTCTCTGGTCAAAGTGGTGATGACCTTCACAGAGAAGTTGAGGACGCTTTGACCTTCCGAAAGAGGACCCAAAGTCCAGGCACTTTTCAGTCCAAGAGGCGTCGTCTCCAGCATTGGTCGCCATTTTTAGGTGCCAGTACAGCCAGCATTGAAGCTTCAGGGCGAGAGGTACTGCCCTTGTTATGTTCCTCTTTGCGCTGGCACCAAGGTGAACTGTTTGCCGAGCACTTTGGGGGTCGCCGCATCATTAGTTGGAAGCCCGGTGATCCTGCATCCCGCGTGCGACCTGTTGCAGGCGAAGGCGCTCCTGTCACTGGAATCAACGACTTCATTGACCTGGAGGACCTGGCCATTTCGCCCAGCGGGGAGGTCTTCGTGGCAGATTGGCAGAATCGGAGGATTCTTCGGTTTCAAAATGGTTCTGGAGACGTAGTTGTTGGCAACACTGATGCAACGGCCCTGTCTTGCTCGCCCAACGGGGTGCTGTATGTGGTGAGCTGGGATGGGAGAACATTGCTAAAGTTGGTGGGCTCCACGCTCGAGACTGTGATTGCGTCCGAGAGCCTTCCTCCAGACATGCAGTTCTCAGCGTATCGGGTGTTTGTAACAAAGGAAGAGGCGATCTATCTTCTGGATAGACTGAATGAAAACCGCCGCATTTTGTGCATCAATCCAGCGGAGTCGTTGGAACCTGTTGTGGTGGGCCAAATCCCAACTGAGGGCCGGTCTTTCCTACACGACCTGTTTGTAACTGACGGTGGAACAATTAATGTTGCTGAGCTGAATCAAAGAAAGGTGTTTGCCTTCCACCCAAGCAGCGAAACTTTCATAGAAGTCTTGCAGTGTCCAGATGGAGTACGGCCTGTGGCACTGCTGGTTCAGGACAGATCGCTGTATGTGAGCATGGTGACACCCCAGGTGAACGGAGAGAGAAGTGAGAAACTTTACGAATATTTGTTGCCTCCTGACCTTCAGCTTCATGAGTGAAAAAAAAAATATCGGGTTGGGGAGGGGTCATGGGTCAAGAACACCTCTTCGGGAGGCGAGGTTCTGACCCACAACTGGATTGGTAGGGTACAGCTCAAAGGCCAACGGCAGTATCTGACTGATGTGGCTGATGCCTCCAATACTTGGGAACATCTTGGGACACTAACATCATTGTAAAGAACAGTAACAAGGGACTTCAAGGGACCATGGATTTTTCCATCTTTTGGATACTCCTTTACTTTGCCCTATGTGTTGTCCTGCAGGAACACGCCCGCATCTTTGATTAGTGGGTTTGCTTCAGTTTTTTCAGAGAGCCATATGTAGGTTTTCCAACCCCATATGTTTCTTCAAACACCCAGAATTTTTCAAAAGCGCGAAAACAAGGCGATGATGAACGTTTTTCGTGTCCAAGAACGGGGGAATGTTTGATACTTCACCAACATAACGTAGGCCTGAGACAATAGACCGAAGACGCAAAATAGATGGATTGCTCAGCTGCCCGGAGTTTATGGCTTGATATTTTTTTTCAACAGATGCTGTTTCCAACAGATGCGTGCAGTTGTCTCCCTTTCATGTTTTGCACACCTTTTCACCTGGAATGTGGGGTGATATGACGACATTTCCCTCCAAATCAGTTGGTTTCGCTGGAATGAATCGGGGGTGAATCTGACCCGCACAGTGTTTTGTCAATGTGTACGGCTCGACAATTGAAGATTTTGTACCATCCCCAGGTGTTCCATTTTTTACCTGCCAGCATTTGCTTCAAACCAATGAGCATAAATCCACCAACTTCCAACAGAAACATAAGTAGGTTCTTCCATCAAATACCATGGTGCTTGGCGTTACCCTCCAATAAACTGACAAAACGATATGAAAAATCCACCAGGAAAGTAGATGAAGTAAATCCTAGTAGATCATTGTCTTGGGAAACCCATGGATTTCGGTAGTTTTGCCATGTTTTTGTATGAAATCATCACCTGGCGCAGCCAGCCTGGCAGGGCCTCGTCGCTGGAATCGTGCTGTAGCGATGGAAAAAGTCGCTGGATCAGGAGCCCTGGGACGAACATCGATCCAGCTATCTGGGTGAATGATAATGATATTGACGCCACCACGACGCGACTGGACATGTTCGGAAATGATGGTTAATACAGATAACGATCGCAGAATGGTCTTCAGTCGGCTCTAGGAGACGGATGGAACTGAAAACCAGGGTGCGAGCAGTGGCACCAGATTTTTCAAATTTTGTTTGTGCAAAACATGATCTTTTGACAGGGGAATCATCCAAACATCCCACACATGGCCAACATTTCCAGTTCTGGTCAGGTCATTTGTTGGTTGTTGTCCCATTTTTTTGATGATATCAGTTATATTCCAGTTTTAACTGCATGCGATATCCGCATAGGAATATCCCGCATAGATTATCCCCACACAATACCATGCAGAAAACATCACCTAGCAAACTCCTCACAAAACGGTTGGTCTGCGATTAAGCCATACCATACCTGTTGAAACCAGCCACTGAAACCGCCAATTCATCACGTCCCAGTCTTGGCTCTCAGGCCTTGTCTCACCACTTTTTTGCGTAGCTGCGCGATTTACTGATCAACCAAGTTGTTACACCCCACAGTACACTGAAATAAGTATAACCATATGGAAAAATAGTTGGAAAAGGCAGTTACAATGATCAGTTCCCAGGGAAACCGCACCTTTTCCATACCGTTAACCCAGGGTTCATGTACAATTTAAGTATGATATCCTTAGATGATTTTCCACCAGTGGCATTTCAGAACTGAGCCACCACTCAAGGAGAGAAATAGTCCGTTCCGACGTGACTCCTTTGCCTCTCAAGGGGTTAAGACCTCCCCGGATTTGGAGGCTGCCAAAGATAAGCTGTCCGATTCACCTAGAACTTTAGCCACACTTCCCCCATCGTAGGAAGTATATCTGCATGGGTGACACCTACTAAGACTCCACCTGGATGTAGTTCATGGAGGACTGAAGGGGATGGGCTGGTGATGAGGAACAGTCATTGCATTGGTTTGTTAGGGAAACTCTAACCGTTGAACGCTTGATTTTTGCCAACATTTCTGAACATGTGACTTTAAATTGTCCATTTATCGGATTCCCAGCGAAGCATTTTTACCACGGAACATGGACGTATCACCAATTAATCATGAGATGTACTAGGAGATCACGAAAATCCTGGATACATAGCCTCTACTCCAACCCAATGAAGAATCTGGATGATTTTTCCTTCAACGACTGGTTGATGGAGAAATGTAGCATCCCAACATCTATGAGATCCCAGGGAATCTTTATGACAGAGACCCGCACACCGACACACATACCTATCATTTTTGTTTCAATAGGCATGGCACAGATGAGACTTAAGACAGTACTTTGGAACATACGGAGAGAGTTATTGCCAGGGATGGTTCACCCAGGACTGGCACAGGGACCCCCTAATTCACGGTATGCGAATTATTTGAAGTCAGGCCACGCTGGTAGCTATATCTGTACCTATATCTATGTCTACCTCTCTCCCTCTCTATACATGTACAGATTTACATATATGATTGAAGAAAGACATCAATAGGTACATAAACACATAGAATATAGCATACAGCACTAATATAAATGAATTAGTACACACACACATATATATAATATTATATAATTATATACACATAAATAGATATCCCCATACTTAATTCACGGTGAACCAACCTGCTGACAATTCCTTCATTTTCGGATGATCCCTGAAAGGCGCAGTTTCTAAGCACGCCACACGACATCCAAATGTCGTATGATGACCTGTAGGATTATGAATACATCAATCGGCCAAGAAACAATAGAAGAAATATATGAAAAGCAACACATATTGTTTTCCCAGATATGGATATATATAAATAACTGAATAAATTATATCCATATCACGACACCGAGCTTTTTTCCACACGATTTTGGATGCAGGAGCCGCGCTGTTTTTTCCGCTCTCGGCGAGATGGCTTGGACGGCACAGCGATGCCAAGGTGCACATGGCGCATGGAGAGATCAGAGATATGATACCCTCCGGTAAACCAACAGTTTGCTATTGAAAATGGCCCATTTATAGTGGATTTACCCATGAAAAATGGTGGTTTTCCATAGTTATGTAAACGTTTACCGGAGGGTACAACTGGTGTATCTCGATAGCAACCAGGCAGACAGGAGATTGGACATGTACCAGACATGTGGATCTCAGCCGACCAGATTTCTGACCACTAGACATGCACAAAAATGGAGATCATAATGATACCTCATGGTCGCCGCCCAACAGTTTCCAACCGGAAACCATGAATTGAAGATGGCTTCGCAATTCCAGGTTGCAACTGAACGCTTGGTTGTGCTGGTAAATGTGCTCTGTGTCGCTGTTTGTGGGTAAAGAACCAACTGCGATCTATGGCATTTTTGTGCGAATTACAGCTTTATGTGTGTTTTTTTTTTTTTAATGCGTTTGTTGGACCCATAACCCATACTGGAAGATTGTGCGTTAACCCGCTTGTAGTTGGAGTTGGCTCACAATACCTACAAACAAGACGGTGACCAACCACTGCATTCCAGTGTAGAAGCCGCGCGATGGGAACTGTCCTTGTTATATAGATCATACCGGTGTCGGTTGGATATCCACAACACATATCCAGATCCACCAAGAAGGCGACAATCTAGTGCCTTCTGTGTAGAAGCCGCGCCATGGGAGCTGTGAAGCTTGACCACTCGGATCGGGCCCAGCATCGAGCCGGCATCATGCAGCAGTTGCGACAGTTCTGGATGGACTACCATCTCTGTGATGTGGTTCTGAAGAGCCATGATGGTGCAGAGCATCATGCCCATACGGCCGTGCTATCTGCCGCCAGCGTGTTTTTTAAGAATCTGCTGGGAGGATCGTTTCTGGAAGCAGAGAGGGTGCAACAGAAGCAGCCAGTGGAAATTGCCGCATCCAAGGCGGCAGTGTCTGCATTGCTGGACTACATCTATGATGGACAGCCTGAAGTGCCAGTGGAAGTTGGTCTAGAACTCCTACGACTGGCAGAGGCTTACGACCTGCCAAAGCTAGCAGGTGAAATTGAGGCTGGCATCCGTGCCTCCTTGGACAGCAGTGTTCCCCTGCAAGTTCTACAAGAAGCGCATGGCCTTCATTCATTGAGAGCTGCTTGCGAAGATAAAGTTGCTGAAGAGTTTGAGACTTGTAGCCAGCATCCAGATTTTAAATTTTGGGAAACTTAGTGCTAGTCAGCTGGCTCGAATTTTGAGGAGGGAAGATCTGGCTATCTATCGCGAAGAAGAAGTGGTGAACGCAATATTTACTTGGAATAAAGTTTCCAAGGACGGACATGCCTTTTTGGGCATCTTGCTGCAACATGTGCATTTCCATTCACTTTCCATTGAGAATTTGCTTCGCCTTGGCCACACAACTCTCTCCGGTACCAGCGGTGACGACCTCCACAGAGAAGTTCAGGACGCTTTGGCTTCGCGCAGGAGAACTCAAAGTTCAGGTACGTTTCAGTCGAAGAGGTGGTGGCTCCAGCATTGGTCACCAATTTTGGGTGCTAGCTGTGCCAGAATTGAAGCTTCAGGGCAAGAGGTATTGCCCTTGTTATGTAAGTCTTTGTGCTGGCACCAAGGTGAACTGTTTGCTGCGCACTGTGGGGGTCACCGCATCGTTAGTTGGAAGCCTGGTGAACCTTCAACCTGCGTGCGAAGTGTTGCAGGTGAAGGCGCCGCTGTGGCTGGAATCAATGACTTGGGATCTATGTTTGACCTGGCCATCTCGCCCAGCGGTGAGATGTTTGTGGCAGATTGGCAGAATCGGAGGCTTCTTCGGTTTCAAAACGGTTCTGGAGACTTAGTTGTTGGCAACACTGATGCTGGCGCCCTGTTTTGCTCGCCCAACGGGGTTCTGTATGCATTGCGCCAGAATGGGAGAGCAGTGGCAAAGCTGGCGGGCTCCACGCTCGAGATTGTGATTGCATCCGAGAGCCTTCCGGCAGACATGAAGTTCAATGCGGATCGGGTGTTTGTAACCAAGGAAGAGGTGATCTATCTCTTGGATAATCTGAATAATAACCGTCGCATTCTGTGCATCAATCCAGCTGAGTCGTTGGAACCTGTTGTGGTGGGCCAAATCCCAACTGAGGGCCGGTCTTTCCTCACGGACCTGTTTGTAACTGACGGTGGAACAATTTATGTTGCTGCCGGGGATCAAAGAAAGGTGCTTGCCTTCCACCCAAGCAGCCCAACTTTCACAGAAGTCTTGCAGTGCCCAGATGGATTTCACCCTTTCGCACTGTTGGTTCAGGACAGGTCCTTGTATGTGAACATGCTGGCGCGGAGGTTGGATGCACAGTCCCCGGACACTGGGGGGCTTTACGAATATTGGTTACCTCCGGAGCTTCAGCTGTGAAAACAAGTCCTGCGGTGCCAGGGGGCTTCCAGGGGGCATTGGTTTGGTAGGGCATGTTGGCCGACTGATGTCGCCAATGCCTCCTAACAATTTCAAAGAACAGGAACAAGGAACCATGGATTCTTCCATTGATCGACTCATATTGTGAACCCCCTTTACTTTACCCTATGTTTTTCCCTCGCCAGGAAAACACCCACATCATTGATCAGCGGGTCTGTTTTCAGTTTTTCAGAAATACATGATTTTTCCCACATGTGTTTCTGGTTACCCACCAACATTTCCTTTACCAATTCTGGAGGATAAATCCACCTCCAAAAAACAATTCATGAGATGTACTAGGAGATCACGAAAATCCTTGGAATCAATGGGAATTCCAGGATCCTAAAATGGAGGTACTGTACCATATAAGGCCATATTTTGAGGGTATATTCCCTTACATAGGCCTTACATAGGCCTTACATGGGCCTTATATATGGTAGATACCTCCAATCAATCGGTTCCTGAAATGACCATTGATGGAATACTCTCTGGTACTCCGATCGATGATTTTCATTGATGTTCCTTCAACGACTGATCGATGGCTAAATAAACTTTAGCATAAAGACAGACAAAAACAACAGAAGAACTCCCAACACATCACGGCATATGAGATTCCATTGAGGCAGTTTACCGGTATGATGACAGACACACACAGATGAACAAATACACATACCTAAGATGTTGTTTGTGCACACATACAATAATCATACATGCATCCCAAATTACGCAGTTGATAACCACAGCAGACCCGGTCGGTTCATTCAATGATAGATATCCGAGATGCACGTCCACAGATATGATTGGTACAGGGACCTCCCAAAAATCACCTCGTATGTATGACATGTCTATATCTGTATCAATATCTATATCACTTCTACGTCTACGTCTGCCCCTCGCTCTCTGTATTATATATACATGTTTCATCATGTTTCCATAAATCAATAAACAGATAAAGCACGGGGGAAGCAAACAAAATGAACACATTGAAGTTTAGAGATCCCCATACTCAAAAGGTTTCTCCAGGGCCGTTGGGTTAGTTCACCCCAGCCATACCTGGACTAAGCCTATTGGGTGAACTAAGCCACAATTCCTGTGAACCATCAAGCAATCATGTTTATTCTTTGGATAAGATCCCTGAAGATGGCAAATAGTTTCTGAGTGGCGTATATGCCACAAAACAGCCAAATCTTGTACGTGATTATAACCAAAGGTTATGAATACATCAAGAGGTAAAGAAAGGATCACTAAAGCAATATACATATCCAAATGTCTTGACGTTCTTTTAATCCCCGCAACATCCCATATTTTGGTCACCAACCAATTTTTGGATCCGGCAGGAGCCGCAGCTGTCGAGCTCTTGGCGAGCCCAAGGTGCGCGGCTGCCGTTTTTGGCAAAACATGGTGACAAGAAAACGGGGGATTTGAAACGAATGGCACAAAGGAATTGAAACGAAGGTATCACTATAACATCAGCAGACATGGTGAGAGACACCATATGCCAGGAAAATTCGGGAATCCCAACCACTGAACGTTTGTAATTTTCCAGGTGATTTTAGCCTTAAATACGAGACGAAAGTGGTATTTCACGAAACATCCAGGGGCACAATTTTCAATACTGGGAAAGTATCAACTGCATGGCCCTTTCATGTGGGTTTCCTAAAACGGGGGTACCCCAAAATGGATGGTTTATAATTATCATGGAGAATCCCAGAATCCCACTTAAACGAATGATTTGGGGGTACCCTCATTTCAGGAAACCTCCACATATTCAGAACGTGTCAGAATGTATACTTGCAACGTTTTGTTCTGAAATCATCTGGGTTGCAACTGAAAGCTTGGTGAATGTGGTCAACGTAGCTGTTTCAAGCTTTGGATGTTCAACCCACTCTGCAGCGGCTACCAGCATGATCACTATTTTGGTAGTGCGCTAATACTAAGCTTCACTACACTGTTGCCAGCTATAGCCTGTGGGCCTGTGGGATTGATCAACGGCAGAATCGGCATTGTACACGATTTCCGGAGCGGCGTGTTGAGTGCCATGGGAGCTGTAAAGCTCGACCACTCAGACCGGGCCCAGCATCGGGCCAGCATCATGCAGCAGTTGCGACAGTTCTGGATGGACGACCATCTCTGCGATGTGGTGCTGAAGAGCCATGATGGTGCAGAGCATCGCGCCCATACGGCCGTGCTATCAGCTGCCAGCGTGTTTTTTAAGAATCTGCTGGGAGGATCGTTTCTGGAAGCAGAGAGGGTGCAACAGAAGCAGCCAGTGGAAATCGCTGCGTCCAAAGCGGCGTTGTCTGCATTGCTGGACTACATCTATGATGGGCAGCCTGAAGTGCCAGTGGAAGTTGGTCTAGAACTCCTACGACTGGCAGAGGCTTACGACCTGCCAAAGTTAGCAGGTGCGATTGAGGCTGGCATCCTTGCCTGCTTGGACAGCAGTGTTGCCCTGCAAGTTCTGCAAGAAGGGCATGGACTACATTCTTTGAGAGCTGCTTGCGAAGATAAAGTTGCTGAAGAGTTTGAGACTTGTAGCCAGCATCCAGATTTTGGGAAACTTAGTGCTAGTCAGCTGGCTCGAATTTTGAGGAGGGAAGATCTGGCTATCTATCGCGAAGAAGTGGTGAACGCAATATTTACTTGGAACAAAGTTTCCAAGGACGGACATGCCTTTCTGGGCGTGCTGCTGCAACATGTACATTTCCAATCACTATCCTTTGAGAATTTGCTTCGCCTTGGCCACACAACTCTCTCTGGTTCCAGTGGTGACGACCTGCACCGGGAAGTTGAGGGCGCATTGACCTCCCGAAAGAGAAGCCAAAGTCCAGGTGCATTTCAGTCCAAGAGGCATTGTTTCCAGCACTGGTCACCATTTTTAGGCGCCAGTACAGCCAGCATTGAAGCTTCAGGGCGAGAGGTACTGCCCTTGTTATGTAACTCTTTGCGCTGGCACCAAGGTGAACTGTTTGCTGCGCACTTAGACGGTCGCCGCATCATTAGTTGGAAGCCCGGTGACCCTGCATCCCGCGTGCGACCTGTTGCGGGTGAAGGCGCTGCTGTCACTGGAATCAACGACTGGGGAAATGAATGTTTGTTGTCCATCTCGCCCAGCGGGGAGGTGTTTGTGTCAGATTGGCAGAATTGGAGGCTTCTTCGTTTTCAAAACGGTTCTGGAGACGTGGTTGTTGGCAATGCTGATGCTGGCGCCCTGTTTTACTCGCCCAACGAAGTGCTGTACGTGGTGAGCTGGGATGGGAGAACATTGCAAAAGTTGGTTGGCTCCACGCTCGAGACAGTGATTGCCTCTGAGAGTCTTCCTGCAGACATGCAGTTCAAGGCATGCGAAATCTTGGTAACAAAGGAAGAGGTGATCTATCTTTTGGATAATCTGAATAACAACCGTCGCATTCTGTGCATCAATCCAGCTGAGTCGTTGGAACCTGTTGTGGTGGGCCAAATCCCAACTGAGGGCCGGTCTGTCCTGACGGACTTGTTTGTAACTGACGGTGGAACAATCTATGTTGCTGAGTTGATTCAAAGAAAGGTGTTGGCCTTCCACCCAAGCAGCGAAACTTTCACGGAAGTCTTGCAGTGTCCAGATGGATTACAGCCTTTGGCACTGTTGGTTCAGGACAGATCGCTGTATGTGAGCATGGTGACACTTGAGGTGAACGGAGAGCCCTGGACGGGGAAGGTTTACGAATATTTGTTGCCTCCTGAACTTCAGCTTCAGTAGTGAAAAAAGATCCTGTGGTTGGGGGCTTCTGGGGGGCATGGGTCAAGAGCACCTCTTCACCAGGGCACCTGACCCGAGTGACTGATGTGATCTGATGCCTTCCATACTTGAGGACATCTTGGGACCCTAACATCATTTCAAAGAACCGTAACACCAAGGCGGCCCCCCCTACATAGTTTTTGTTGGTTTATAACTTATAACTAGGTTGACTATGGTCTGTGATAGGTGTATATATATATATATATATATTGGTTCCACTATCTCTTGCATGACGTACTTGCTGGTCAAGCCTTTTGGGGTCAAGTCGCATGAGCGCGTGGATCCCTGATACCCTCCGAGAGGTTCGTTTGTGGTCATCCCATAGCGATTCGAATTGCCCCTGGTTTTTACTGGTTACCCTGGGTATCTGCATTGGGTGTTTCTGCTGGTGCGCCGGGCTCTTTGCTGGTGCATTGATCTTTTCTGCGCAGTGCAGAAGGTGTTTGGGCCAGAGCATTCGAATCCTGGTTGCCACTTGGTATCCAGTTGCCCCTTTGGACCTTAGAGGGAGGCTAGCTGAATATCGGAGAGATTGTTGATGCCCCCCAAAGCTGTTGTGGAAAACGATATTGAAACTGTCACTTTTCTACTTGCTGGGGTCCGGATCTCTATTTCTGCTAGACCTGCTGCGGCCGATTCTCAGGGATCAGTTTCAGGTTTCGAGGTTGTGAGTTCCGCTGCCTCTGAAGCGAGTGCACCTGATCAGTCTCCTGTGGCACCATCTGCTGCAGTAGACGCCCTTGCTTTGGAAGCGACCTCAGCCTTGGCTTTTGCAGCATTGCCAGTGCCTCAAGTGGATCTCTTGGAGCGCCAGTTGCGTGGTTCCCACTCTACTTGGACTTCACGAGCGAGATTGGGTAGAGCTTTTCGAGCGGGTGTAGCCGCTCGTGAGCGGTTGTTGGGTAGGGAGTGCGCGATTGCCTCACCTACCATTCCTTTCCAGAACTCCATCTACATTGTCCTTCGCTGCAATTCCTACCCTCAGGGTTTTTGGACTTCCAGCTATCGTACATACATTGAGGTGGTGGGAGATCGTCGAGGTCTCCAGCATCAGTCACGCCTTTCCATCCCGTGCAGAGGCGACGGCCTTTTTGGCTGGGGCAGCCCGGCCATGGCCCGAAGAAGTCCAATGAGTGGGCCTCTCACCCGAGAGGCCGCAGAAGGCTTGTTGAGTCAGCCTTCTGCTCAGAGAGCATTGCCAGAGATCCATCTTCCCCTGCCAGAGGAGGGAGACAATTTTGCTTGTGTTGCATGCCATTTAGTATACCTGAGGGAGAATGGTTTTATGATCGTGATCCCGTGTGCCGACGCAGCTCACAATGCTGTAGCCGCCCTGAGCGATGCCTCAGGCGAAGATGCACCCATGTTCTTTGTAGGTTCTTGCGAAGTGGAAACTGTCAGAGGGCGAAACATTGGCCAAGCCGACGTAGAGCTGGTGGATTTGCCTTGGCTGCACATAGGTTCTTCCAGCATCCAAGAACCGGACGGCAAGCTGTCCCCCGCGACCGGATTTTGACATGCAGGGTTGCAGACGAAACTGGACGTCCTCGTCGTCAGTCCGCTCACAGTCTGGCCTCCGAATGGTTGTTGACCATGGAAGAGACAACCGCCCAGGAGTACCTCACCGGAGAGGAGTTGGAAGCCGAAGCGGAGCCCGACCGCAGTCCACCTGCATCCGCACAGGAGCAGGCTTCTGTGACAGAGCTCAAAGCTCAAATCCAAGCGCTGAAAGCCCAGCTTGCCTCAGCTCAACCTGTAGCAGTTCCTCCTCCGCCGCCAAAGACGCCCAGTCTGTTCAATGTAGGAGTGACGCCCAAAGTGTCGGCAGCCGATTGGACCAAGCTGAAGCAGTTGGCAGGCTCGCCCCCGCCCAGAGTAGGGGCAACAGAGACTCGCCGATCCTTGCCTGCCACCACGCAGATGGCTCAGTTCGAGACCGATTATGTAGAGGAAGAGCGCGAGGTAGCCGAGCCAGGGGTTGCAGGATTGGAGCTTCCTGCTCAGATCCAGTCGGCCGACCCGGCCCAGCAGTTGATGTTCCTCCAGATGCAACAGAATGCCGTTTTGCTCCAGAAGCTGGTGACCAAACACTCAGACCCTGTGCTGGGGGCTTTGTCAGGCGGCAGCGCCTCGGACAGCGGCGGAGGAAGCAGCTCAGGAGTCAAAGGATGCCTGGCCCGGGAGGTGTTTTTACGGGCAGTGCAAGATCTTACCAAAGTTGCCGACTCAACTCGGGCCAATCTGCTGAGAGAGCTAGGGATTCCAGCCAGCCGAGAGGATGGAAACTTGATGAGGAAGTATGTAGAGAGGAAAATTCCTCTTGCAGAACATCGACTCCTTTCCCAGTTTGCCTTCATGATCGCAGAGAGCTGGAACATAGGTTTCGAAAGCCAGAACATAGAACTGCTAGGGGTGTTCACGGATGATGTATTTTGTGGAACAGGCTGCAATAGAGCAGGGACGCACCCAGACTGCATGGCTTTTGTGCGGATGGCAGGAACCTCCGTACCAAATCCTAGTATCGCACAAGAGACGCAGCGGCCTGCAACAGTTCTGCCGGATTTGCAACCCAAGCTGGATTTCCGCCAATTTAGCCTATGTCAAAGATTTGGACTATATGGAAAGCCGGCTATCCGCAAATGCAAAGGGATCAAAAGCCATTCAGCCTCTCGAGGACGAGCCGTCAGCTCAGCCCAAACGGCGGCCCCAGAAAGCCAAAATAGACCGTTTCCCCGGAGAGAAGTTCCCCGTAATTAGTTCAGTTTTGCATGCATGCCAGGTGCTAAAATCCGCACCTACTGGGTTGGGTCATTTCATTAGGGAAAGCCTTAACCCGGACAAAGCCTGCACCGTTGATGGAGTGTCAAATCTCCTTTGGCCGGTTCCCCTCCCTAGGTGGCGTTGGACCGATGCAAGTCGCCTGAATCCACGACGTCGACGTCGTTTGCGCTTTTTAAGAGCTCGGCATGAGTGGCTGCAGTTAGTCATAGCTAGTTTGAACTGGGAGGTCCTGGGGTTTCCAAAAGAACCCCCACCTCGCGCTCAACTAGGGGCGCCAATCTCTGAAGCGCAGCATCAGATTGTTGAACGTCTCGAGTCGATGCTTGGCCATTTTCTTTGCATGCCAGACTTTGAAGTGGATGACTTGGGCCGTGCTCAAGAAAAATTTTCAGGCGTAATTCAAATGGTGAAGGAACTTCCTTGGTGCAAACTAGGGTTAGAGGACCTCCAAAAATTAGCTGTTCAGCTGAAGCATGATTTGGATTCCTATGGCAGTCATTTCAAGCAGAAGCCTAGTCCTGTTTTTCAAGAAGAGCACCCATGTCATGCATGTCCGCCACGTACAGTTAAGCATCCAGCTGGCATTAATGCCAAACCAGTTGTCTCAGAACGGGTGAAGTGGAACAGCCCTCCTTCTTTTGATGCAACTCCTTTTTTAGATGATTTGCTTGTTCGTGCAGCGTATGCTGATCCTGACGTGCTCCGAAAGGATATTGAGACGTGGCCGCCTGCTCACCCGGCGAGAGTCCATTGTTCCAAGAGCGAACTGCTGGAGCTGGCACGACGATGGGACCAGCCCGGAGCATGTTCCCTCATGCCAGCCTGTGAAAAAGACTTTTCTGAAGCAGTAGGCCTGTTTTGTGTCCCAAAAGATAGGTCTTTTGATAGGCTCATCATTAACCCTGTGACCATCAACAGCAGGATGCATACCATTACTAGATCCACCAAGGAATTGGCCCCTGGTTGTTTACTCACCCTTTTACATCTTGGACCTGGTGACATGTTCCGGTTTTCAGCTGATGATCTCACTGATTACTACTACACGTTTTGTGTTAGCGCAGCTCGTGCTCGGAGGAATGCCATACGCATGCGTTTCTCTTGGGAGGATGTCCAGGCTTTCAAGCGTTTCAAACCTGAGTTCAGGGGTCAGGATCTGTTGGTGTGTTTGAGCACGCTCGCCATGGGCGACAGCCTTGCAGTTGAAATAGGTCAGCAGGCGCACAAGAACGTTCTTAGGCAATTTTGTGGAGCCCTTCTTGCTCATGAAACCCTTAGGTATCGATTCCCCATTCCCCGTTCTGACTTTGTAGAACTTCTTGCTATTGATGATCATGTTGGAATTCAAAAGTTGGCTATCAAGGATTTCTCAAAAAACCCAGAGCTCAGGGACACTCAGATTTTCCGTGATGCCGCTTTTGCCTACAAACATGTAGGGTTGATCCAGCAGGAGAAAAAGCAAAAACGGAACCAGACCGAGGGAATCATCCTGGGAGCAGATTTCAATGGCGTTGAGGGCAGAGTCATGGCCCCGAGGCCCCGCATTCTGATTCTTTGCCTTATCACCTTGCATCTCGCAATTCGGGGAACTTGCACCCCCAAGCTTTTGTCCTCCGTTTTAGGCTGTTGGGTGCATGTGCTGATGTTCAGAAGAGTGATGTTTGCTTTGGTGAATTCATTATTTAGAGAAGGCCAAGGTTTGCCGCCTGACCAGACCTTTTGTTTGGCGCGACAGTCACGATGTGAATTGCAGCTGTTGGCAACATTAGGCCCTTTGGCTCAGACAAACCTGAGGGTGCAGCATTCTTCAAACATATATAGCTGTGATGCTAGTCCCACAGGTGGTGCAGTTGTAGTTGCCCCCATCAGCCCAGCCGCCACCCAAGAACTGTGGCGGCACTCGGAACAAAAGGGTTACTATACCCGGCTCCTCAGCCCTGCATCCGCTGTTTTAGCCGAACTAGGGTATGAACCTGAAAGCAGCTTGCAATTTGGAGGTGAAGCCTCTCTACAGACTTGTGAAATGGTGCAACAAATCCCTTCTTCACTCACCGAAGGTTTTTTGTATGATTGTTGTGAAATTTTCAGAGGCAGTGGCAATTGGTCTCATGTCCATAGCTCTCGCGGCCTGACTTGCCATGATGGTTTTGATGTGGATGGGAAGCGCCTCCGCGTTTCTGACTTGGCTGACATGTCCACCTTCCGAGAACTCGTGGCCCTGGCATATCGCCGTGTGATCAGAGACTGGCATGCTGGTGTTCCTTGTTTGAGCTACGGAACCCTCAGGAGGCCTCAAGTGCGATCAAATGAATTCCCATTTGGTTTTGACCCGAGTGACCCTTTCACATCTTATCATAACATGTTGGCTCGGCGCACAGCTTTTGTTTTGACCATTGCCCTGACCCTAGGCTGCTTCGTGAGTGTAGAGCAGCCCAAGAATTCACGACTTTTTCGACTTCACTGCTTTCAGGTCATGGTGAAGCTTGGGTGTATCATTTCTCATTTTTGTTTTTGCAGTTACGGCAGCGCCTTCCAAAAGGCATCAAAATGGCTGCACAATAAACCTTGGCTCGTAGATCTAGAATCCACCTGTGACTGCCCCTACAAGGGAAACCATTTTAAGATTGAAGGCACCTTTACCAAAGAATCCCTTGCTGAGTTTTGTAAGAGATGCCGCCCATCCTGCACTGCCGTCTTCGGGCATACCCCGACCGTAGGTCAAGCTGTCTCTGAATTTTCAGCTGCATATCCCCTTAGACTTGTGCATATGATGGCTAGTGGGCATGTCGCTGCAAAACGAGGATCCCTTTCTCGAATCCCACTTTCCAAACAGTATGAAGCTCTCAGTGAAGTTGGTTTGGCTGACCTGGAACCTACTTGGCTGCCTGCAACCGACTCAGCATATCCTGCCAGACCTTGGTTTGAAGATCCTGAGTGGGTGCGCGAGTTGTCAGACAGCCTGCCTTTCACTGAACTCTTCAAATTCCGATTCCGGAAGTCAGGACACATAAACGTGAATGAAACACGGACTTATAAATCCTGGTTAAAGTACATGGCCAAACATGAACCATGCAGTCGTTTTATGGGGTTATTTGATAGTCGGGTAACCATAGGGGCTGCAGCAAAAGGTAGGTCTAGTTCTCCTGCACTCGGCAGGGTCCTTCAGGGGTCAGTAGCCTATGTGTTAGGCAGTGAGTTGTATCCCGGCCTTTTGCACACAGCTTCAAAGGACAACCGAGCTGATGAACCGTCCCGAGACCGAGATGTGCGACCGCCCAGTTTTGCACCTCCGGCCTGGTTGTCCGATCTCTTGCGTGGTGACCCCAAACGTTTTGACATGGTAGTACAATCCAGCTCCATCAGCAAGAACCCAGCACGGTGGTTGCGATTCCTCCTGATGCTTTGTGGTGACATCGAGCCGAACCCAGGGCCTTTCCGAGGTCAACTCGATTTAACTGTTGGCTTTGTTGCTGCGACTTCACAGCGCATGGCGCGCTGCCTGGAAGGATTTAAGATTTGGGTCCGAGACGTAGCAGAGATAGACTGGCTTCCTTTGACTGAGGATCCCCAAGCTCTTGCAATAGCTCTTCGAGCGTATGGGTTGTACTGCTTCGAGCATGGCCATCCTCGCTATCTTTTTGTGTATGCCATCACTGCTACGCAGGACCTTTTCCCTTTGTCGAGATCTTTCATGTCGGTAGCCTGGCAGATTGACAAGAAATGGCAAATCCATGAACCTGGCACTTCGCGTGCCGTACTTCCTGCTCTAGTGGTCAGAGCAGCAGTATGATTAGCAGTCTTGTGGGGCTGGCACTCCTGGGCAGGAATTGTGTTAATTGGGTTTGCTGCAATGCTTCATCCATCGGAGATGTTGAGTTTGCGTCGCAAAGACCTTGTTTTCCCTTCTGATGTTTGCTTTGATACTGCGGCTCTATACATCAGGATCCGAGATCCAAAGACTGCACGGTTTGCTCGGCGTCAACATGGTAGGATTGACGATCCTGAAATCATTCTGGTGGCTGAGACCCTTTTTGGCAGGTTGTCGGCAGACTCGCGTTTATATTTGGGGTCTATGCACAGCTTCAGGCGCCAATGGAACGCCATCATGTCACGTTTGGGAGTGCCTTTTAAACAGAATGATCATGGAGCTACACCTGGCGTTTTGCGGGGATCAGGAGCGACCTTCCTCTATTCCTCGTCTGAAGACATCGCTTGGGTTGCTTGGCGTGGCCGATGGTCCAAGATGCGAACGTTAGAGTACTACCTCCAGGAGGTGGCAGCTTACATTTTGGTCCACAATTTGAGTGCCATTGCTAAGGCTAGAATCGAAGTGCTTTCGAAGTTCTCCTGGAGCGTGCTTTGGGAGGAGTTGCTCCTTGCGGAAAGTAAAGCAGAAGTGGAGAAGAAGTTTCGAAGATCCAAGCTTGGAGGATGAAAGATTTTCCTTTTGAGTTTGGTATTTGCAGTTTTGAGTTGTGCTGACTGCACTTTTTCCAGCGACAGTCAGTCAAAGCACACTCCAGGAATCCTTTGAGCAAGGCAGGCAGAAAAGAGATTATTATTATTATTATATATATTATATATATATTATATTACATATATTATATTATATTATATTATATATTTGCAGACACTGGGATTTATGAACCAACAAACAAACAAACAAAAAACACCTTGAAGGAATCAAATTCTGGATCCCCCGCCTTAGCCAAAGACGGCCTAGGTATCGATCAGTGTTCTTTTCCCAGAAATCCCTGGTTTTTCCGATCCAAATGTGTTCCTCATTACCTGTCAACCCTGGAAACCAGTTCCAGATAAATTCAGCAACCTCCACAAAAATCATCAAAAATCGCAGGATTCTTCCATCACTCACCATGATTGGCGTTTTGCAGCTGGACATGAATCACCTGGCGCAGTCTGGCCCCAGGCCACAATGTCTCCCAGTTGGAATTGTGCTGTAGCGATGGTGCTCATTGAGTGTTTGGAAAAGTCCGCGAGTGGGTCGTTGTTGGATCAGGATATTTTGACCGACAACAGATTCAAGCGCCATACAGATGGGGCGATGCCGACATACCGGAAAACAACCACATGAACACAATCTGGTGAAGGGTAGGTGAAAATGAACGGTTTTTGTTTTTTCTGTCAGAGAATGGGGCAACATTTGATACCCCTTCGAAACATAATCGACTTCCCCAAGCTGCCTAAGATTACGGGAACGGCTTGCCAGGACCTCACAGAATCTGGGTCTGAGACAAAAGTTCGGATTTGAGACAGAAAAACAGATGGATTCGGCTGGCAGCTTATGACTTGACATTCTTTCCAGATTCTTGTTGTGGCTCTGTCATGTTTTTTCACCTTAAAGGGGCGATATCACAACGGCGCCACCCAAATGATGTTGCTCTGGAATGATCAGGGGTGAATCTGACGTGCACGGTGATCGGCATGGGTCGACTACTGAAGATTTTGCGCCATCCTTTATTTTGGGGGGTACCGGGATGCCTTCCATACCAAAAAAAATCGACAGAAGATCAGCAGATTTTGCACAACAGTCACCGTTGGGAAGGCAATACTCCATATCCGTATGTTTCTTGATTGGAAGGTACACATTTTTGGCCAATACTTCCAGTTCAGGAACGACCCTCTGCTAAACTGCATAACATAACTATGGAAAATCACCATTTTTTAAATGGGAAAACTCACTATAAATGGCAATTTTCTATAGCTTTTTGTATGTTTACCAGAGGCTATCATAAGTCGCCAACATGTCGGGTCCACCGGCTCCAGTGTCGCTCCTCACTGCTGAAAAAACAAAGGATAGATGTTTGGTATAAAACGAGTATATGGACAAAAGGGGATCAGAATTAGTTCACTTAGTTCACCCAGGTTCATATTTATATGAAACATCCCCAGTTAGATTACATAATGGGTTTTATAATGGTTATATAACCCTTGTATGTTATTGTACTAGCCAAATACTGGGGGCGCACATGCAAGCAAGCCGTTGTATCCTTTGGCAATTGACATTTGATCTCCGTGGAATTTCAAGCTGTGATCCCCGCGTGGCCATTTTCCAGTCACTGAATCAACCATGGGCTGGGCATGTTGAGGTAATGCCTAGATTTGGAGGGCAAAATTTAGGACAAACAGAGTCATCTCGGGAACAGCCACATCTCCAAATTTGCAGGAAAGGTTATACCGTTATACCTGTGTGATTGGTGAAACTGAGATTCCGCGCCCTTCTGTTCCCTTCTGCACGAATCGGCACGAAGAGATTGCCCTGCCTCGTCTCGCCGGACGGTGGGGACGCTGGTGTTGAATGCGGTTGGAAGCCCTGAGTCACCATTGAATATTAGGGATTTAATGGGATTTAATAGGGATTTATAATGATTTATATATAACCATTATAAATGGTATATCATAACTGGTTGGTGATTTGGAACCATGGAATTTTATGACTTTCCATATATTGGGAAGAATATTCCCAACTGATGAACTCATATTTTTCAGGGGGGTTGAAACCAGCAATTGGTGTTTGAACATGTTTTTGAACATGTCATATTCTGTAGAGTGTCGCTTCATCGAATTCCGAGATACAGTAAGTGTTTTCACCAAAGAACATGGGAGTATCACCAAACAATCATTAGATGTATATATATATAATACATATATTTATATAGACATGTACAATAGGAGATAGCCAAGAAAATCCTGGGATGTACTCTCTAGTACTGCAACCTTGCAATGGACAAACTCTATCAAAGCTTTTCGTTGAGTGCCTGGTCAATGGTTATACAACCTCCGCGGAAAAAGCACATACAAATCAAGACAAGAACTCCCAAAACATCCAATAAGATCCCATTGGGGCAGTGTACGGGTATTATGACAGTCACACACAGATGCGGGGACAAGCACATACTAACCTTGTTTTGTGTATAGATATGTCTGGGTGACATATGAGATGCATCAAGACTACATACTGTATGGATATATATACATATACATGTACATATATATGTATATATATATAATGTTTGGACATGCATCCAAATGAGAGAGTTGTTGATGATCACGGCTGGTTCGTAGATAAATTTGAGCATACCCAAGTAGGAAAACTGCTTATGATCCAGTTCCTATCCAAGATTCACATCCATTAGACAGGATTGGTAGCACAGGGACCCTCAGAAGCACGTCATTTTCAGGTGTGTGAGTTACAATTCAGCAGCCACACGCACACACAGTTATATTTGCATCCATAGCTATGTCTATGTCTACCTGCCTCTCTCTCTTTTTCTTTCTTTCTCTCTCCCTCTCTCTATCTCTATACACACATATTTACATAAGTTTCATGATATTTTAAACAGATGATACAGCAAAATACCATGAATACATCAATCAATAGCCAAGGAAATGACTAAACAATACACATAAGACATATCCATATCCCCAGAACATCCCAGCGCTTTTTTGGTCAGTCAAACTTTTTTTTTGGCTACGACTCCAGGAGCCAGCTGTATTCTCTTGGGATGGCTTGGATGATGGCACGGTCATCGATGAAGGTGCGCTGCGTTTCGGGGATTTTCATCAAACTTTTGGGATTTCGGGAGTGAAAAACACCACGAAATGGTGCATGGAGATACCAGAATTCTGATACAACTGATGTATCTCGAAACAGCAACAGACACGTGTCGACGCGGGTAGGAGATGTGCCAACAAAAATCAGAGATCTGGATGTGTTTTTTCGCAACAGGGACTGTCTCCGTACCAGGATTTCACCCCGGGATTCCAACAGATTTCACCACAGATGTGCGATCACCACAAGGATAGCTTCGGTGCGGTGAAATGGACGTTTCACCAAAAGGATCATGGTATAGGTCACATAGGTCACAGATATGAAGCATGAATGCCTGGTCGCCCAAGCCCTAGAATCACTTTTCAATACTGGGAAACCACCTTCAAGGCCTCTTCAATCATCTTCAATCATTTTTTTTGGATGACATATCTCCAAGACATATCCAACCTATATCCTGAAATACTGGCAACGTTTTGTTCTGAAATTATCCGGGCAACTGAACACTTGGTGAATGTCCTCAGCGTTTCTATGTCATTTCGAAGCACGGCTTCATGGTGTGAATTTATACTTGCATTTGTTGGAAGCATAACTGGAAGATTGAAGATTGCGTGTTCCTCACCCGTTTGTAGTTAGACTCATGTGGCATTGGTTGGGTCCACAACACCTGTTTACCAAGAAGGCGACCAACCACCGCCTTCCGGTGTCGAAGCCGCGCCATGGGAGCTGTGAAGCTTGACCACTCAGATCCGGCCCAGCATCGAGCCAGCATCATGCAGCAGTTGCGACAATTCTGGATGGACGACCATCTCTGTGATGTGGTTCTGAAGAGCCATGATGGTGCAGAGCATCGCGCCCATACGGCCGTGCTATCTGCCGCCAGCGTGTTTTTCAAGAATCTGCTGGGAGGATCGTTTCTGGAAGCAGAGAGGGTGCAACAGAAGCAGCCAGTGGAAATCGCTGCGTCCAAAGCGGCAGCGTCTGCATTGCTGGACTACATCTATGATGGGCAGCCTCAAGTATCAGTGGAAGTTGGTCTTGAACTCCTACGACTGGCAGAGGCTTACGACTTGCCAAAGTTAGCAGGTGAAATTGAAGCAGGTATCCGTGCCTCCTTGGACGGCCGTGTTGCCCTGCAAGTTCTACAAGAATCGCATGGCCTTCATTCTCTGAGGGTTGCATGCGAAGACAAAGTGGCAGAGGATTTTGAGACTTGCAGCCAGCACCCAGATTTTGGGAAGCTCAGTGCTAGTCAGCTGGCTCGAATTTTGAGGAGAGAAGATCTAGCAATCTCTCGCGAAGAAGAAGTGGTGAACGCAATATTTACTTGGAATAAAGTTTCCGAGGACGGCAATGCCTATTTGGGCATTCTGCTGCAAAATGTGCACTTCCATTCACTTTCCATTGAGAATTTGATTCGCCTTGGCTGTACAACTCTCTCCGGTCAAAGCGGTGATGACCTTCACAGAGAAGTTGAAGACGCTTTGACCTTCCGACAGAGGATCCAAAGTCTAGGCACTTTTCAGTCCAAGAGGCGTTGTCTCCAGCATTGGTCGCCATTTTTAGGTGCCAGCACTGAAGCTTCAGGGCGAGAGGTGCTGCCCTTTCCATGTAACTCTTTGTGGTGGCACCAAGGTGAACTGTTTGCTGTGCACTTTGGGGGTCGCCGCATCATTAGTTGGAAGCCCGGTGACCCTGCAACCTCTGTGAGACCTGTTGTGGGTGAAGGCGCTGCTGTCACTGGAATCAACGACGTGGATGACCTGGAGGACCTGGCCATTTCGCCCAGCGGTGAGATGTTTGTGTCAGATTTCGACAATGGGAGGCTTCTTCGGTTTCAAAACGGTTCTGGAGACGTAGTTGTTGACAACGCTGATATATCCGGACCCCTGTTTTGCTCGCCCAACGGAGTGCTGTATGTGACGAGCCAGGACGGGAGAACAGTGGCAAAGGTGGTGGGCTCGACGCTCCAGACAGTGATTGCGTCTGAGAGTCTTCCAGCAGACAAGCAGTTCAAAGCGTATCGGGTGTTTGTAACCAAGGAAGAGGTGATCTATTTTATAGACAATCTGAATAACAGTCGCATTCTGTGCATCAATCCAGCTGAGTCGCTGGAACGTGTGGTGGTGGCCCATATCCCAACTGAGGGCCAGTCTTTCCTCACGGACCTGTTTGTAACTGACGGTGGAACAATTTATGTTGCTGACTCAAGACAAAGAAAGGTGTTGGCCTTCCACCCAGGCAGCCCAACTTTCACAGAAGTCCTGCAGTGTCCAGATGGATTTCGCCCTTGCGGACTGTTGGTTCAGGACAGATCCTTGTATGTGAGCATCAGAGAGCCCACAAGGGGCGGGAGGGTTTGCGAATATTTGTTACCTCCTGAGCTTCAGCTTCATGACTGAAAAAAAGTCCTGCGGATGGGGGCCACTGCCCACGGCAGTGGGTGACTGATGTGGCTGATTTTTCCATTGATCGACTCAAATCAATTCAAATTGTGGATCCCCCTGTAGCATCATGTAGCCATTTTTATCCGAACGTTGTCCTTCCAAGATGACCACCTCGTTGATCAATGTGTCCCTGTGTGTTAGGGGCAGAGTTTTCCCATCCAAATTTTCCCTTTTGCCAACATGTTCCTCAAACCCTTGGGAAATGGACCCACCTCCAGCAAAAAGATCCGTTTCTTCCAACCACCATGGTGTTTGGCTGGTACCCGGTAAAAAGTAGCATAGATTGGAACATCCACCCTGAGAGTAGATCATTTCTGAACAGAAAGCCCATGGATTTCCACAGATTTCCAAAGCTTTTGTATGTTGGAGCAGGTTTGCCCATGGCGATGCTCGTCGAGTGAAGCCAAGGAAAAAACACCGCGGGTCGCTGCTAGGCTTTGACCTCTTGGGGAGCTAAGAGCCATCAAGATGGGGAGAGCTGATAAAACTTGAAAGAACATGAAAGAAATGCGGTGAAGGGTAGGCGGAAAATAGAAGGTTTTCGTTTCAATATTTTTAATGGGCCACATTTTATTACGCACTTATATTGCCTTCTGCAGGGTACCTAAGGTTATGGCTGTGGTCTGAGTTCAGAATGGGTTTGAAAAGCCTACCACTGGCGGTTGAATCGGTATGAAGGAAGGACCTCACCCACAGAAATATGGGTCAGAGACAGCAAACCTAGAACTTTTTCGTCAAAAATGGATCAGTGGCCCGGCTTTCCAACCAATTCTTGCTTATGGGCTAAGAATTGAAGATTTTGCATCATCCATTTCCTGGGGATACCGGGATGTCTTTTCCATGTGCTAATATGGGCATGACAAAATCACCATATTTCACAGCGAAAACATGTTTTGGACAGACTTTTTACTATACCCATGTTGGTTATACTATGTTATACTGTTAGTTGATGGGAGGGTACCCAATTTTGACCCACATCCACATGAGCCAAGGTTTGATGTCTTCCAACCGAAATCCTTGAGCAGATTGTCGGAGATCTTTAGGGGACACTCTAGAAGTTGATATGCCTCACTGCGACCTCACCATGATCCATAGTATAGAGGGCAATCATCGATCATTCCAAAATTTCGAAAATGGTCAATACTTCCAGCTTCGGAAATTTAATGATTCAATTTCATTTGCCATTGTTGCTTAATATCTATCCCACGGAATATCTCCATCAGATGTTGGTAAACCCTTGGAGATTTCCCATGGAATTCACCACATCTCCGCTGGTCTTGGCTCCAGTGCAGCTCCTGTCTCACCCCTGAAGCTGCAAACATCAGATAGATCCAGGTATGAAAGGAGTTTCGTGGGGATATCACGGGACAAGAACTACTTACAGTACTTACTTCTTAGTGCACCCAGTTACATGTCTATGGAATATTCCCAGGGTTATTTTTAAGCAAATACTCACTGGGGTGCACATCCAAGAAAGCCGTTTGCATCCTTTGGTCATTGAGGAAACGTCCGTTCCGAAGTGTTTTTTCCCGTCGCAATCTTCGGGCACGGAATGAACCGGCTGGGCGCCTGTGAAGGAACGCCCAAGGGAGAGGCTGGCGATGAGTAGCAGACAATGATTGGTTTGTCGCAATCTAGGGGTTGGATGGTTGGACACCTTGTTTTTTGTGCTACATTTTTGCAATATTTGACTGAATTTTGGCCATAACAGGTATTTGATCATGCCAAATTCTTGTAGATTGTCCCTTCAAAAGTTCGAGAGAATCATTTTCACCAAGGAAAATGGGATCACCAAACAATCATGAGATGTAATAGGAGAGAACCAACAAAAGTAGGACATAACCAATAAAATCTTCAACATACACTCTGGTCCTCCAACCTTGCAGACGGGCATAGAGGATTTTCCTTGAGCGCCTGGGTCATGGTTATCCGCACAGGTGAGATATGAGACGTGCAACAAACATACTCAGGAAATGCTTGGACCAGCATCCCAAGGAGAAAGTTGTTGATAATTACGGTTGGTCTACCCTGTTATGTATCTGTATATATATATATATGTATACATATGTATATACATGTAAATGTATGTATATGAAAATGTGTATATATACATACATATATGTATTTGAATATGTGTGTATACATACATACATACATACATACATACATACATACATACATACATACATACATACATACATACATACATACATACATACATACATACATGTATATGTCTACGTCTCCCCGCCTCTCTGTCTCTCTCTCTCTCTCTAGATGCACATTTTTGCAAAAAACATCACAACACATATCCCTACATCCCATACTTTTTTTGGATACGACTGCAGGAGCCGGCCGTCTTCTGCTCGATGGCTTGGACGTAGCACTTCGCGATGCCGTGATGAGGTGCGAACCGTTTTTCATGGGCAAAAAATGGTGAGTTAATACAAAAAAGTGGGGATTTCCCGAGCAAAACCATGGATTTTTCACCAAGTCATGACGAAGGCTCAATCCTGTGATCCAAACTTGTGTGACCTAGCTATTCACCGGGATTCCACCCATGAGATATCGATATATCGACGAAACATGTGGAATTTTAAGATGTGGAACAACCCACCGATCGTTTTCTTGGGGTTTTCCCATGTCGACATCTGACGGCACAGCTGGTACTCAGCACTGGCCTGGTTGGCTTGGTTGGGGGAATTTTGCGGCAGCATTTCAATGAATTTCAATAGATATTGTTGGGGTTTGCAACGTCTCTGGTGATCAAAAGATCTAATTCCAAGATTTGCTCGATCATCTGCGGCGTTAACGCCGCAAGTCCATGTGTGGGTCGATATTCCAAATTTGAGCACCCACTGAGACTTCTTGGGATGTTGACATCGAACCATACCTTGCCTTCGGGTTCAAGCACCCAACAGATTTGACACAGATGATGGTTGTGAGGATTGAGTGTTCTTGATCCATTTGTCGTCAGAGTCATGTGCAAAGTGACTAGATCATGCTAGTGTCAGTTGGGTATCCACAACACCTATCACCAAGAAGGCGACCAACCACCGCCTTTCGGTGTAGCCATGGGAGCTGTAAAGCTCGAACACTCAGATCCGGCCCAGCATCGGGCCGGCATCATGCAGCAGTTGCGACAATTCTGGATGGACGACCATCTCTGTGATGTGGTGCTGAAGAGCCATGATGGTGCAGAGCATCGCGCCCATACGGCCGTGCTATCAGCTGCCAGCGTGTTTTTTAAGAATCTGCTGGGTGGGTCGTTTCTGGAAGCAGAGAGGGTGCAACAGAAGCAGCCGGTGGAAATCGCTGCGTCCAAAGCGGCAGTGTCTGCGCTGCTGGACTACATCTATGATGGGCAGCCTGAAGTATCAGTGGAAGTTGGTCTAGAACTCCTACGACTGGCAGAGGCTTACGACTTGCCAAAGTTAGCAGGTGAAATTGAAGCAGGTATTGTTGCCTGCTCGGACAGCAGTGTTGCCCTGCAAGTTCTGCAAGAAGGGCATGGACTACATTCTTTGAGAGCTGCTTGCGAAGATAAAGTTGCTGAAGAGTTTGAGACTTGTAGCCAGCATCCAGATTTTGGGAAACTTAGTGCTAGTCAGCTGGCTCGAATTTTGAGGAGGGAAGATCTGGCTATCTATCGCGAAGAAGAAGTGGTGAACGCAATATTTACTTGGAATAAAGTTTCCAAGGACGGACATGCCTTTTTGGGCATCTTGCTGCAACACGTGCATTTCCATTCACTTTCCGTTGAGAATTTGCTTCGCCTTGGCCGTGCAACTCTCTCCGGTACCAGCGGTGACGACCTTCACAGAGAAGTTCAGGACGCTTTGACTTCGCGCAGGAGAACCCAAAGTTCAGGTACCTTTCAGTCGAAGAGGTGGTGGCTCCAGCATTGGTCACCAATTTTGGGTGCTAGCTGTGCCAGAATTGAAGCTTCAGGGCAAGAGGTACTGCCCTTGTTATGTAAGTCTTTGTGCTGGCACCAAGGTGAACTGTTTGCTGCGCACTGTGGGGGTCACCGCATCGTTAGTTGGAAGCCTGGTGAACCTTCAACCTGCGTGCGAAGTGTTGCAGGTGAAGGCGCCACTGTGGCTGGAATCAATGACTTGAGACCTATGTTTGACCTGGCCATCTCGCCCAGCGGTGAGATGTTTGTGGCAGATTGGCAGAATCGGATGCTTCTTCGGTTTCAAAACGGTTCTGGAGACTTAGTTGTTGGCAACACTGATGCTGGCGCCCTGTTTTGCTCGCCCAACGGGGTTCTGTATGCATTGCGCCAGAATGGGAGAGCAGTGGCAAAGCTGGCGGGCTCCACGCTCGAGATTGTGATTGCATCCGAGAGCCTTCCGGCAGACATGAAGTTCAATGCGGATCGGGTGTTTGTAACCAAGGAAGAGGTGATCTATCTCTTGGATAATCTGAATAATAACCGTCGCATTCTGTGCATCAATCCAGCTGAGTCGTTGGAACCTGTTGTGGTGGGCCAAATCCCAACTGAGGGCCGGTCTTTCCTCACGGACCTGTTTGTAACTGACGGTGGAACAATTTATGTTGCTGCCGGGGATCAAAGAAAGGTGCTTGCCTTCCACCCAAGCAGCCCAACTTTCACAGAAGTCTTGCAGTGCCCAGATGGATTTCACCCTTTCGCACTGTTGGTTCAGGACAGGTCCTTGTATGTGAACATGCTGGCGCGGAGGTTGGATGCACAGTCCCCGGACACTGGGGGGCTTTACGAATATTGGTTACCTCCGGAGCTTCAGCTGTGAAAACAAGTCCTGCGGTGCCAGGGGGCTTCCAGGGGGCATCGGTTTGGTAGGGCATGTTGGCCGACTGATGTCGCCAATGCCTCCTAACAATTTCAAAGAACAGGAACAAGGAACCATGGATTCTTCCATTGATCGACTCATATGTGAACCCCCTTTACTTTACCCTATGTTTTTCCCTCGCCAGGAAAACACCCATATCATTGATCAGTGGGTCTGTTTTCAGTTTTTCAGAAATACATGATTTTTCCCACATGTGTTTCTGGTTACCCACCAACATTTCCTTTACCAATTCTGGAGGATAAATCCACCTCCAAAAAGCAATTCATGAGATGTACTAGGAGATCACGAAAATCTCTGGAATCAATGGGAATTCCAGGATCCTAAAATGGAGGTACTGCACCATATAAGGCCATATTTTGAGGGTATATTCCCTTACATAGGCCTTACATAGGCCTTATATATGGTAGATACCTCCAATCAATCGGTTCCTGAAATGACCATTGCTGGAATACTCTCTGGTACTCCGATCGATGATTTTCATTGATGTTCCTTCAACGACTGATCGATGGCTAAATAAACTTTAGCATAAAGACACAAAAACAACAGAAGAACTCCCAACACATCACGGCATATGAGATTCCATTGAGGCAGTTTGCCGGTATGATGACAGACACACACACAGAGACAGATGAACAAATGCACATACGTAAAATGTTGTTTGTACACACATACAAGAATCATACATGCATCCCAAATTACGCAGTTGATAACCACGGCAGACCCGGTCGGTTCATTCAATGATAGACGTCCACAGATATGGTTGGTACAGGGACCTCCCCAAAAATCACCTCGCATGTATGGAATGTCTTTATCTGTATCAATATCTATCACTTCTACGTCTGCCCCTCGCTCTCTTTATTGTATATACATGTTTCATCATGTTTCCACAAATCAATAAACAAATAAAGCACGGGGGAAACAGACAAAATGAACACATTGAAGTTTAGAGATCCCCATACTCGAAAGGTTTCTCCAGGGCTGTTGGGTTTGTTCACCCCAGCCATACCTGGACTAAGCCTACTGGGTGAACTAAGCCACAATTCCTGTGAACCATCAAGCAATCATGTTTATTCTTTGGATAAGATCCCTGAAGATGGCAAATAGTTTCTGAGTGGCGTATATGCCACAAAACAGCCAAATCTTGTACGTGATTATAACCAAAGGTTATGAATACATCAAGAGGTAAAGAAAGGATCACTAAAGCAATATACATCTCCAAATGTCATCAAATGTCTTGACATTCTTTTAATCCCCGCAACATCCCATATTTTGTTCACCAACCAATTTTTGGATCCAGCAGGAGCCGCGGCTGTCGAGCTCTCGGCGATGCCCAAGGTGCGCGGCTGCCGTTTTTGGCAAAACATGGTGAGAAAACGGTGGATTTGAACGGTTTTCACCTGCAAACAGTGGGGATTTGTGGAGCTTAAGAGCTTAATCACCAAATGGCATGGACATATCAGAGATATGATAGGTCTGGAAGGTATGGCATACCGGAATTGAAACGAAGGTATCACTATAACATCAGCAGACATGGTGGGAGACACCATATGCCAAGAAAATTCAAATCTGTGTTTGTTCTTGCAACCGGGAATCCCACTGAACGTTTGTAATCTTCCGGGTGATTTTAGCCTTAAATACGAGATGAAAGTGGTATTTCACGAAAACATCCAGGGGCACAATGTTCAATACTGGGAAAGTATCAACTGCACCGCCCCTTCAATCGTTTTCGATGACATATTCAGAAAAAATCAGAATGTATACTTGCAACGTTTTGTTCTGAAATCATCCGGGTTGCAACTGAACACTTGGTGAATGTGGTCAACGTAGCTGTTTCAAGCTTTGGATGTTCAACCCACTGCAGCGGCTACCAGCTTCACTACACAGTGTTGCCAGCTATAGCCTGTGGGCTTGTGGGATTGATATATTGGAATATGCATCTTATCATACATCTGCTGGATTTCCATTTGCATATATTTGATCACAAAACGGCAGAATCGGCATTGTACCCGATTTCCGGAGCGGCGTGTTGAGTGCCATGGGAGCTGTAAAGCTCGACCACTCAGATCCGGCCCAGCATCGGGCCGGCATCATGCAGCAGTTGCGACAGTTCTGGATGGACGACCATCTCTGTGATGTGGTTCTGAAGAGCCATGATGGTGCAGAGCATCGCGCCCATACGGCCGTGCTATCTGCCGCCAGCGTGTTTTTTAAGAATCTGCTCGGAGGATCGTTTCTGGAAGCAGAGAGGGTGCAAAAGAAGCAGCCAGTGGAAATCGCTGCGTCCAAAGCGGCGTTGTCTGCATTGCTGGACTACATCTATGATGGGCAGCCTGAAGTGCCAGTGGAAGTTGGCCTAGAAGTCCTACGACTGGCAGAGGCTTACGACTTGCCAAAGTTAGCAGGTGAAATTGAGGCAGGTATTGTTGCCTGCTCGGACAGCAGTGTCGCCCTGCAAGTTCTACAAGAAACACATGGCCTTCATTCTCTGAGGGTTGCATGCGAAGACAAAGTGGCAGAGGATTTTGAGACTTGCAGCCAGCATCCAGATTTTGGGAAGCTCAGTGCTAGTCAGCTGGCCAGAATTTTGAGGAGAGAAGATCTGGCAATCTCACGCGAAGAAGAAGTGGTGAATGCAATATTTACTTGGAATAAAGTTTCCAAGGACGGACATGCCTCTTTGGGCATGCTGCTGCAAAATGTACACTTCCAACTACTTTCCATTGAGAATTTGCTTTTCCTTAGTCGTACAAGTCTCTCCGGTCAAAGTGGTGATGACCTGTACAGAGAAGTTGAGGATGCTTTGACCTTGCGCAAGAGAACCCAAAGTCCAGGCACTTTTCAGTCGAAGAGGTGTTGTCTCCAGCATTGGTCACCATTCTTAGGTGCTAGCACTGAAGCTTCAGGGAGAGAGGTACTGTCCTTGCCATGTTCCTCTTTGTGCTGGCACCAAGGTGAACTTATTGCTTCGCGTTTTGAGGGTAGCATCCTTAGTTGGAAACCCGGTGACCCTTCAAGCTGCCTGCGACGTGTGGCGGGTGAAGGCGCCACTGTGGCTGGAATCAATGACTTGGGATCTTGTTGTGACCTGGCCATCTCGCCCAGCGGGGAGATGTTCGTGTCAGATTGGAAGGATCGGAAGCTTCTTCGGTTTCAAAACGGTTCTGGAGACTTAGTTGTTGGCAACGCTGATGCAACGGCCCTGTTTTCCTCGCCCAGTGGTGTGCTGTATGTGTTGAGCCAGTTTGGGAGAACAGTGCAAAAGTTGGTGGGTTCGACGCTCCAGACAGTGATTGCTTCCGAAAGCCTTTCGGCAGACATGCAGTTCGAAGCACACGAAATCTTTGTAACAAAGGAAGAGGTGATCTATCTTTTGGATAATCTGGATAACAACCGTCGCATTCTGTGCATCAATCCAGCTGAGTCGTTGGAACCTGTTGTGGTGGGCCAAATCCCAACTGAGGGCCGGTCTTTCCTCACGGACCTGTTTGTAACTGACGGTGGAACAATCTATGTTGCTGACTGGGATCAAAGAAAGGTGTTGGCCTTCCACCCGGATAGCCCAACTTTCACAGAAGTCTTGCAGTGCCCAGATGGATTTCACCCTGTCGCACTGCTGGTTCAGGACAGATCGCTGTATGTGAGCATGGTGACACCCCAGGTGAACGGAGAGCCCTGGACAGGGAAGGTTTACGAATATTTGTTGCCTCCTGAACTTCAGCTTCAGTAGTGAAAAAAGATCCTGTGGTTGGGGGCTTCTGGGGGGCATGGGTCAAGAGCACCTATTCACCAGGGCACCTGACTGTGATGCCTTCCATACTTGAGGACATCTTGGGACCCTAACATCATTTCAAAGAACCGTAACACCAAGGCGGGGGCCCTACATAGTTAAGTTGGTTTATAACTTATAACTTATAACTAGGTTGACTATGGTCTGTGATAGGTATGACTTGTATCACTTGAATCTGAGCCTGTGGTTTCAAGCTTTTTGGGTCAAGCTCCGTGCATGTCCCTGCATTTGCCCGATCTCATCCGCGAGATTCATTACTTTTGGGGTGGCAGCGCTACCTTGGATTGCTCTGGTCTGGGATTTGGAACCATTGCTCTTTTGGTGCTGATCAGTTGGGTCTTGGGATTTTTCACTGGCGGCCTTCTAGCCATTTTGATATTTTCCATAACTGCCGAAAAGGTTTTACTGTTTCTCCACCAGGGTGGTGCTCAGTTACTTGCCCCTACAGTTTCGGGGGAGATTTCTTCAAGGGCCCTGGAGCTCCGAACCAGACTGCGCCAGTATCGAGCTGGTGACTGAGCAGTCCAGATCCAAGCGGCGGCACTGAGGAGATTGAGTTCTTGTTTGGGCAGCTGCAGATCACTGTTAGGAACACAGGGACCCGCGCTACACGAGAAATTGTACCCCTTGCTGGCCCCCGGGCCCTAGCCTGTTCAGCTGGCAGCCAAGGTGAGACAGCATCATCGTGTCCAGCATCCGCTTCTACGAGGTGGGAGGTGATTGAGCCCGATTTTGTTTGGGACAGTGCTTGGGAGCGAGCACTTCTCCAAGCCACTTCCGCGGCCGAGCTGGCACAGATTGACATTTCACACTGTGCGCCATCTACTCAAGCAGCTGAGGAGCAAAGATCTAGTGTGGACACCGCGCTCGTTTGGCTCGTGCTTTGCGGGCGGGTGTGTCAGCGGGCATCAAGTTGAACTCAGGTGGTGCAGTTGAGCCTTCACCGGCTACACCTTTCCCCAACACTGTCTTTGTGGTGTTGCGAGGAGCCCCTGGTTTTGATCCTTGTGTGACGTCTGAGGCGTCTTGCTACTTCCAGGTGGTGCAAGATCAGTCCACTGATCCTCCTCGGCCTTTCCATCGGTTGTTGGCTGAGCGTTTCTCACGCCTTTGCCACTCGAGCCGAGGCCGAAGCCTAGGTGATTGGGGCAAGAGTTCCATGGCCACCAGCTCCGCGGGTCGAGCCATCACGGAGGAGGGGGTGCTGAAGCAGCTCAGAGCGCTGAATCCAGAGGCCATTATGGCGATCCGTGATCTTTGTAGTCAAAACCACAGAGCTGGAGGGGTGATGTTTGTATGCCGGAAGCTCCGGAGGTCGAAGAGATTCGAAGAGTTCTTCACTGCAGACGGCGAGACCTACGCCCTCAATGCATGTGTTGTCCAGTTGGAGTCTGCCAAAGGCAAGCATCTGGGAGAAGGACAAGGTCTTTTAGTGGATGCTCCCTGGGAGGCGTTGTCAAACTTCAGGCGCCCGCTGTCACTTCGTGGCGATCCTCTGAGGCTGCTGATACGCTTCACCTGCGACAACAACGTTTGCAGGCCCAGTCGCGAGTCTGTTTGGCTGCTGACACCTGGATTTCGCAGCTCATGGATGAGGATACCGCCCAGGAGTATGCCACCTGCGTCGAAGACTTCGTTCCACAGCGGAGATGGCCACTGCGCAGTTGCTGGACAGAATCCAAGAGCTAGAGGGGCAGTTGCCTCGGGCTCAGATGCTTGGACGCATCGGCGCCAGCCCAAGTCTGCCGCACCTCTGCCGGCACATTGCTAGGCAGTTTGCCTCCGAGTGCTCCGTCTTTGGACGCCGGGACCTTGGAGAGGCTGAAAATACTGGCCTGGTGTGGGCAGCCAAAATTGCTCAGCACGAGCGACAAGACCGTCGACAGGCTACCACACTCGGAGATGCTGGGCGATCCGAAGGAGGAGGTCGACGAAGGCGAGCCCCTCGACCCCTCGCAGTTTCAGGACCATGCAGAAGATGGTTTTTCTCCAGATGCAACAGCTCGCCCTGATGCAGAAGCAGCTGCCATCCAAGCAGCCCACAGATGCACAAGCTGCGCTGACGACTGGCTCGGACAGCAGCACAGGGTCCACCAATGGGATCGAGGGCTGCCTGCTCGGGAAGCCTTTGTCAAGATCAGTGACAATCTGCAGCAGATCAGCTCAGTGGTGGAGACCAACGCTATGCTGGAGTTGGGATTGCAGGATCGGCATTCAACACCCGGACTTTTGAGGGATTACTTGGAACGACGAGTTCCGCTGGGCACATACCGGCTACTCACTCAAGTCGGCTACTTGATGGCGCATGCCTACGAGCTGGGAGCCCGGACGGGCAATGTGGAGCTGAAAGGCTTCGAGGCGAAGGGCATGGTCTGGTGGAGCAGACGGCGTTGGACGAGGGGCGCACCGGTCTGTCTTGGCTTCTTACAGGACTCCAAGAGCCCAACTATGGCCAAATCCAGCAGACCAGGGCCAGAAGCTTGGTCAAGCCGTTCAGCCGGCTGAGTGCCCCTTCATGGATACCAGCCAATGTCGGCTACCTCCGGGACTTGGATTTTCTGGAAGGGCGCATCAAGAATGTGGAGAAGGATGGCGCCAAGCCGACCCGGGAAAAGGAGTACGAAGCTGCTCCAAAACCCAAGGCAAAGTGGTCCAACCGCCGCAAGCGGGGAAAGAACGACACCAGCAGCGGGGGGGGCGAAGAAAGCGGAGCGAGCTGAGGACCAGTGGCCGGTTGCCTGGCAAGTGCATTTTGTCCTCCTTGCCGGATGCCTTCATTCCTTTGCTGAGCTCCTCTACGTCAGCACGGGCAGGTTCTGCCTCTACTGTGATACACGGTCGGGAATGTTAGGTAATTTGGCCCGACTTGATAGCACTGCCGGCTTGACCGCGTGCCCATCTCCCTTCTGGTCCGAGCCCCGAAAAGCTGGCACCGTCAGTCTCAGTGGCTGACAGTCCACCGGTTGCCGACATACCCGGCGCACGGGTGCCCAATGAACTGAGCTCATTAGAGCCGTGTTGCAAAGCGCTGGCAGTTCTCCTACTTCTTTTGGAGAGTTTTGGATGCGCAGCATGAAGTTGACTCGCAATATGTTGTTGGTTTGGGTGAACGCTCTGACCTTTGGCCCTGTCCTCCCCCAAGGTGGTATTGGACGGGCAGCCTGCATCTCTCGCCATATCGGCGGAAGCGGCGGCGGCACCTTGAGACATGTGCAAGGTGTTTGCAGATGGTGGTCGTCGGTCTGAATTGGCTGACACTGGGGCATGCGCAGACTCCTCCCGCGCATGCGTGTTTGGGCGCACCGATTTCTAGTGCGCAGCATGAAATGCTGGAAAGACTGGAGGAGATGCTAGATCATTTCCTACGTGCAACTGCCACACCATTTGCTAAACATTGGCCGAGCGGCAGAGAAGCTGGGTAATTTGTGCAAGTTGTCCTTCGAGCTCGGATCTTTTGATGCGATTTCTCAGGGGGATATCCAAAGTTTTTTTTTAAAAGTTACTATTTCCAAGGAGATTGATCCATATGGTTCAGGAGGAAAGCACTTTGCTCCCTCTTTGTCCGAACATGTGCAGCGTGGATCCGAGTTTGGCGGGCTTTCGCGCGCCACTATGGGGCGTATGCAAAGCTGTTTACAGAAGTTTGAAGAATGGCTCCAAAATGAGTTGGGCATCAATCTGGAGGCGGCTCTTTGCTCGGCCGAGATGGCGAATCTGGCACTTCGGGGCTATGGGGAGTGGCTTTTCTCAGGCGGCAAGCCTAGATATTTGTTTGTCTACACAGTGACCGGTGTCCAGCGATTGAGACCTGAGATGCGATCGCTTCTATCTGGTGCCTGGCACATTGATCGCATGTGGCAGCTGGAGGAACGAACCTGGTCAGCGCCGAGCCGTTCTCTCTGCAGCTATGGTCAGCTATTTTGTGTCTTGGGCTGCTGTGGGGTTGGCAGCGTTTCGTGGGAACCATTGCGCTGGGCTTCGCTGGCATCTGCATCCCAATGAGTTCATCCAGTTGATTACGCAGGACCTGGTCTTCCCTGAGGATGCCTTGCTGCAGCAGCATGCGTGCATTGATGACACTTCAGTCATCTTGTTGGCTCGGCTGATATTTGCGCAGCTGCCGCTGTCCGAAAGGTCGTTTGGCGCCAGCATTGCCGTTTTCCAATGACAGTGGAATGCCATCCTGGATTTCTTGCAAATCCCTCGGAGACAGTCGTCCCGGGGGGCCACCCCTGGCGTCTTTCGGAGATCTGGCGCAACCCAACTTTATTTGGAAACAGAGGACCTTCCTCGCATTGCCTGGCGCGGACGGTGGTCAAGGACTCGTACACTGGAATTCTATATCCAAGAGGTAGCGGCTCAGTTGTTCATGCACTTTTTGCCGCAGCAGTCCAAGGAGAAAATAGCATTTCTCGAAAAGCATGTGTTTCTGGCGCTTGCTTCTCTTCATCCTGAAGTGTTTAGATGATATTTGTAGTTGTTGCACAGCAGGAAGTTGGAGTTGGAAGAAGATTCTAGCTTGCATGTTTTGTGTAACTAGTAACTGAAGGAAGGGCATACTAAAAGAGGAGCCCATCTATACCTTCAGAGATGGCCAGCTTTCATTTTCCGGTGTGCAATGCACTGCTGGGCATCTTTGCGCAGGCAAGTTGAAATGGAGTGATGACTTGTATCACTTGAACCTGAGCCTGTGGTTTCAAGCTTTTTGGGCCCGTGCCCGCCCCACTACGTTCCCTGGAAGAAGATTCTAGCTTGAATGTTTTGTGTAGCTGAAGGAAGGGCATACTAAAAGAGGAGCCCATTTATACCTTCAGACCTGGCCAGCTTCCATTTTCCGGTGTGCAATGCACCGCTGGGCACCTTTGCGCAGGCGAGTTGAAATGGAGTGATAGATATATATATATATTTATAATATAATATATATATATGTATATGTATATATATATATTTATTTGTAGACACTGGGATTTATGAACCAACAAACAAACAAAAGGCACCTCGAAGGAATCAAATTTTGGATCCCCCGCCTTAGCCAAAGACGGCCTACGTCCCAGGTATCGATCAGTGTTCTTTTCCCAGAAATCCCTGGTTTTTCCCATTCAAATGTGTTCCTCATTATCTGTCAACCCTGGAAACCAGTTCCAGATAAATTCAGCAACCTCCACAAAAATCATCAAAAATCGCAGGATTCTTCCATCACTCACCATGATTGGCGGTGTGCAGCTGGATATGAATCACCTGGCGCAGCCTGGCCCCAGGCCACAATGTCTCCCAGCTGTAGTGATGGTACTCATTGAGTGAAACTTTGGAAAAGTCCGCGAGTGGGTCGTTGTTGGATCAGGATCCAGCGCATTTTTTTTTGAATTTTGACCGACGACAGATTCAAACACCATACAGATGGGGAGACGCCGACATACCGGAAAACAACCACATGAACACAATCTGGTGAAGAGTAGGTGAAAATGAACGGTTTTTTTTTGGGTCAGAGAATGGGGCAACATTTGATACCCTTTCGAAACATAATTGACTTCCCCAAGCTGCCTAAGATTACGGGAACGGCTTACCATTGCCAGGACCTCACAGAATCTGGGTCTGAGACAACAAAAGTTCGGATTTGAGACAGAAAAACAGCTGGCAGCTTATGACTTGACATTTTTTCCAACAGATTCTTGTTGTGGCTCTGTCATGTTTTTTCACCTTAAAGGGGCGATATCAGATATCACAACGCCGCCACCCAAATTATGTTGCTCTGGAATGATGAGGGGTGAATCTGACGTGCACGGTGTCTGATCGGCATGGGTCGACTACTGAACACCATCCTTTATTTTGGGGGGTACCGGGATGCCTTCCATACAGAAAAATATCGACATAGAAGATCAGCAGATTTTACACAACAGTCATTGTTGGGAAGGCAATACT